>PVHT020000017.1:78836-93137 GCA_004024745.2 Catagonus wagneri | reverse complement strand
CTCTATTAATACATTCCTTTTCTCTGTACATCAGCCCTTTATTTAATCACTCACTCTACTGAGAAAAGAAGTTTCAAATTTATGAGTCACATAAGTCTATAGTCATTATTCTTAAATTCCCCAGTCCAATTTTACTCACTTTTCTTTTTGACTGTTATCTACACAGTTGAGCAAGTCCACATCTTAACTGAATTGTTTAGTCAATTCAGTTAAAATATCAGAAGGTATTTCATTCATCCCAATTGAGTCACACTAGATGTGGCAAAGTATAAACAGATCAGAAACCACCCTGTACTGGTAAAGTCTCAGCAACCCTTAGGCTGAAATTAGTTGGCAACAAATGTATTTTACCACTAAGGCAAAAGAAAGGAGGAACATCAGCTCCTTATTGGCTCTCTTTTGTTTTTAGCTGGCAACACCTCTACTTTCCCCCTCTGTCTTAGGCCAAATTTCCCAATAAACAGACTTTGAAATGAAAATTTGTGTGCAGGTGTTTTCTTGGGTAGAACAGCGCTGTAAGGGAATAGAGGAAGCAGAACTTGGCAGAGAGAGGAAATATGAAGATGCACTTGCAACAGAGGGCTCAGCTGATCCCATGGGGAGTTATAGAGCTGGGAAGCGCCTTTTGAGTTGTCTTGAACCATTATCAGAGGTCCTGGTTTTGTACATCCACATTGCCAGGCACTGGATACGGGCTGTCCCTAGGGAGTAAGAGTCATATTGGGCAAGGCAATTTCCTTTGGCTAATGGTTCTTTTCGGAGAAACTCAGCTTGGAAATTTTAGCAGCTAACACTCTAGTTTGGGTGCCTCATTCCTGATGTGGGAATCTGAGGACACACTAAACATCTATTGCACCTCCACGCCCTTACTCCTTGGGTGCCCCTCTGTAGACAATGTCCCCTATGGAACGTTCTCATAGAAAGAGGAACTTAGATAATAAACGTAATCTTTCTTCCTCTCCCCCTCCCCCATGACTGGTGGAGCATTTTTGGGAGCTGGCCAGCTAGGGTTAATGCGAAGTTTACAGCTAATGGACAGAGAAAAACAAATAGTCCCTGTGTGTGTTTGAAGTTCCTTTCATTATTTAAGGAGTTTTCTTTTACTATTCAGTTATATAAAGATTAGAAGACAAAGTGCAGTCAACAAAAGAAATGAATCATTTGAATAGCATGATTGCCATTCTGCAGTGATCTGAAAAATCCAATATCGCCATTTAAATCAGATTCACTTTCGTCTAGAGAAAGAGACTTGACCTTTTCCAGTGGCCACCTAAGTAGAAGGTCAGACAGACTAAGAGAATGTCTCAACCTTCTCTTGGTGTTCTTTTATTCTTTTAACCTTCCTTTGTTCTCATCTATTCTGCATCTTTAACTTTTTTTTTTGCACTGAAAATCTGTTTATCAGACCATGTCTACATGAAGATAAAATATCTGAAAAAGATTCCATTGGTTTAGTTAGATGAATTTGTGTATATTCCCTTTACCCTTCATGTGTTGGCTAGATTCAAATAGACATGTGTGTAGGGACACAGCCATTAAAGTTACGGGAAAATTTTGACATATATTTATCTTCACGTAAGGTACTGCTTCTAAAGCCACAAACTGTAGCTTATCAAGTGAAAGAAACAAACTTGGATTATAATATTCTGGACTTATCTTTCTGTGGTTTAGTGTGTGGCACCAAAGATCACTGGCCCAAGCAGCCTGGTCAGTGGTATGTTAGGAACTGTTCACTAAAACTCATGGCCCTTCAAAAATCCAAAGTGTATGTTAACCATTTGGGAAAGAATAAAGGCAAGGGGGCTGCTATTTCAAGGGTTGATTTCTTCTTAATTTGATATGTATTAAGAGGCCCACTAGAAGAAAAGCACACAATTTAGAACTTCACATTCCTGTGTTCTAATTCTAGCAAGAACACATAACCAGCAGCTACAAATGGCCTTAACTGAAGCATTTTGTGAATCCTAAGCCTATGCCATTGAGCCAGAATTTCTGTACTAAAGGGAAGTGGCTCTTGTTGGAGGGGGAAGAAGAGATTATTAGAGCAGAAGATTTTTCTTTGCTGTGAAATAAATCAATAATTTTATTTTCAAAATGCCAAATACTTTTGCAAAGAAATGATCTGGTGATGTGCCCAAAAATCTTCTGGCTGTGGAAATGTTGACACATCTCTAGGATTTGACTACATCAAAGAGTTGTCTCCAATACCTGTCAACGCATCATGTTTCTGCATCTCAGTTTTCATATACTGCAAGAAAATTATCAACATTTACTTCATTACATAGTACATTTCAAGGAGGAATGAGAAGAAAAAGCAAAGCTGCATTGTTGGAGGACACAGTAACTTCCTCCTTTGGTTTTAGCTGACACACCCTTTCACACATAACTTGAAATTCCTCCCACCTTTATTTATTTTATTTATTTTTACGTATTTGTTATTTTTATTTTTTTGCTTTTTTAGGGCCGCACCTGCAGCATATGGACGTTCCCAGGCTAGCGGTCAAATCAGAGCCACAGCTGCCGGCCCACGGCACAGCCACAGCAAAGCAGGATCCGAGCCACATCTGTGACCTACACCACAGCTCACAGCAACACCGGATCCTTAACCCACTGAGCAAGGCCAGGGATCGAACCTGGAACCTCACGGTTAACTAGTCGGACTCGTTTCCACTGTGCCACCATAGGGACTCCTCCTCCCTACCTTTACACTCCAGGACACTGTAGGTTAATTTCCTTCTTGGTCTCAATTGCTGGGTTCTCTTTTTCACTCTCTAGTAAACCATGAATCTTCTAAGATTCAATCACCAGCCTCTGCTTGTTTCTAGCAATAGCATTCCTTTTGGGGAGGTGGTCTATCTAAGAAAATTGTTGCAAATCCAACTCCGACCTCTTATAGTTCTGTATTTTCTGTTCGTTTTTTATTTTTAGCTGTTTATTTATTTTGAAATAATTTTAGGGTTACGTAAAAGTTGGCAACTTAGTACAGAGATTTCCTATACATCATACACCCAGCATCCTCTAATGGTACATATCACATAGCCATTGTAAATCATTAAAATTAAGAAATTAATACTAAAACAACACTACTAACTAAACTATTGATTTTACTATGATTTCACATTTTCCCATAATGTCCATTTTCTGTTCCAGGATCCAATCCAGGATTCTGCTTTGCATTTAGTTGTCACGGCTCCTTCTTCTCCTCCAATCTGTGATGTTTCTTCCATCTTTCCTTACCTTTCATGACCTGGACACTTTTGAAATCATCCATTATTTTGTGTAATTTTCCTCAATTTAGATTTTTAGATGTTTTTTATTATTAAATTGAGATTATGCACTGTTGGGGAGGATACCAAAAAAGCCATGTGCCCTTCAAAGATCATCATACTAGGGGTAAATGATACGGATATGGCTTATTACTGCTTATGTTAATCTTGATCACTGGATAAAGGCTTCTCCACTGTAAAGTTAGTATTTTGCAGTTATAATTAATGACTATCTTGGAGGCAATATTTTAAAGCTATGAACATTTCCTGTTTCTTTTTAAATGTTCATCCACAAATTTCAGCACCAAGTGGTGGATTTTGCCTGCAGTAATTATTTCCGTTATGTTTGCCTAATTTTTATCTCATTCCCTCTGCTTTTGTTTATTAAAGCATAATTGATTTACAATGTCATGCCAATTTCTGTTGTCTAGCAAAGTGACTCAATCATATATATATATATATATATATATATATATATATATATATATATTTTTTTTTATATTATTTTCATCATGCTCTATCCCAGGAAATTGTATAAAGTTCCCTGTGCTATACAGTAGGGTCTCATTGCTTATCCATTCTAAATGTAATAGTTTGCATCTACTAACCCCAACCTCCCAGTTCATCCCAATCCCTCCCCCTCCCCCTTGGCAACTACAGGTCTGTTCTCTAGGTGAGTCTATTTCTGTTTTGCAGATAGGTTCATTTGTGCCATATTTTAGATTGCACATATAAGTAATATCATATGGTATTTGTCTTTCTCTTTCTGGCTTACTTTACTTAGGATAATCTCTAGTTGGATCCATGTTGCTACCAGTGGTATTATTTCATTTTTTTTATGGCTGAGTAGTATTCTATTGTACATATGTACCACATCTTCTTAATCCATTTATCTGCCGATGGACATTTAAGTTGTTTCCATGTCTTGGCTACTGTGAATAGTGCTGCTATGAACATAGGGATGAATGCACCTTTGTGAATTATAGCTTTGTCTGGATATATGCCCGGGAATGGGGTTGCTGGATCATACGGTAGTTCTGTTTTTAGTTTCCATTATGGAAAACAGTACAGAGGTTCTACAATCTGGTATTTTCATCTCAAGGTCTTTTATCTTCTTTGAGCACTTAAGTCCTGTGACATTTTCTTTTTATGAACGTCCATGGTGCTTGCTGTCTAACTCAATATTTTTCTCTCATTTATTCAACAGTAATATACGCAACATGGGAATAGGATAACTATACCAATTATTCATAGAGTTAAATGTTTAAAAAAATTGCAATAATAATTACTAAAAGCTCTGGCTCCCAGAGTGCCTAGTGGAGAGTTCCACATAAGGCTAAGATAGATAAAGTGTCTTTGAAATAGACGTATTCATACTATGATACTAAAGTCCTGACTTTCTTCTTCAGAATATTAACTAGTTTTCAGAGTCTGATCATTCCTTACTTCACATGTCATGCTCCATCTATAGGTCAATTCTTTCAGTCCCTTCATCTAGGAAGCTTTTTCTCCATGTTCTCCACTTTCTTAATTTTTTTTTATGCCATTCTCCCTACTGAGCATAGAGTGTGTTGTCCCTCCCTTTTCACCTTCCTTATGTCTTAACTTAGATATCACTTCCTCTATGAAGCCTTTCATTATCCCCTAAAACCTTTCTAGGCACTCCAATAGGACACACCACAGTATAGGATGTTATAATTGTCTATTTGTTTCAATTTCCCATTAAAACATAAGTTCTCTGTGCTTAGATACCTCTTCTGTCTTATTTAGTATTATAATCCCGTTGCCTAGCCCAGGACCTGATATGTACACATTAATGAAAGAATGTTGCCTTTGGTTACAAACCACCACAATCATACAGTTTCTCTATGTGAACTATCATTGCAATTCATTTCAACTTGATTCTGCTATAGGAAAATTTGACATAGGAGCATATACCAACCTACGCTTCCCCAGGATTGGTATTTACTCAACCAAGGAGTCTATCAAAATAAATCTCTATGGTCTTTACAGCCGTTTATAGCCCTGATTAGCTGCAGCCACTACCACTTCTGCCTATATAACTCTGTCAAGTTGCCAGGGTTTCACCAGTTCAAGGCAGTGTTGCCAATCTCAAACCAAAAGATCATCCTCAGAGATAACAATCAAAAATGACAAGGAGAGGACACAGAGATATCAAGCTAAATCCTTTTGTTTGTCATAGGATTTTCCGTAGCTAGGATTGGCCAATAGCTTGATACTTCATAGAGCCTTGTACTCCCTGATATATTGTTGGAACATGAGTTAAGTAATGACTAAGAGAAATTGCCAGCTACTGAATCACCAAAATATATAATTATTACCAAACCTGGTGTTTTGGGAGAAACATCCAATTGCACCTCATTCTTTTGCACCTGCTTTTTTTTTTTTTCCAATGAAGGTAACAATAAATTTGCTATACTTCCAGGAGTTGGCCTTTCTTGCCAGAGAACTGACATCTCGGAGCCAGAAAGCCTGACTATGAAACATTTAGGAAAATTGAAGATTACTAACCAACGCATTTTCAACTTCTGGAGTTTAGGTGTTTAATAAAATCAGAAATTACTAGCAAAAGAAGTCAAGAGTAATTCTCATGTTTAAATTTGTTATGGAGTTTCAATATCAAGGAATGAATGTGTCATGCAGCAGATGAGCCTCTAGGATGAATTTGATTAATTCTCCACAGCAGCAAAGTTGCATAATCAGATGTTGTTGCTTAAGGCTTTCTCTTGCTTTGGAGTTGAACACTGAAAATTTTGTAACCTCCAGTGGATTTCCACTCTGCCACATATCAAAGATCATCCTTGAGTATGGAAAAATAAGATTTTCTGTTGGGTTGCATGTGCACTCAGTGGAAAGGGTAAAAAACTGAAGATCAGTGTACTTTATTGGATTCAGCTCCCTGAGGACAGGAATGTACCAGAATCAGTGACACTACAAGTGTGTGACCACAAAAGTGAGAGGGAAGGAGCTGTCAGTAGGAGGATTTTGGTTTCAATCCTAGCTCAACTGCTAGCCTGCTGTGTGACCTTGGACAAGTCATTTGCTCCCTTTGAGCCTCAGTTTCTGCTTCTGTTCAGTGATAGAGAGTATATATCCTGACTGAGAGTATATGTCTCTAGGTTCCTTCTATCCCATGAAGCCCAATAACTCAAATTAGTTAAATGTCTCTGGTGACAGCATTTGTGGCCGAAATTAACCAGATGATCATCTCAATTCTGCACTTAACTTTGTGTTTGGCTGCTTTACACCAAATATCTGGATGGATTTCCCCCCACTTTTCATAAATATGTTTAAGTGCCAGGTAGGTGCTGGATTTATTGAATGACGGACTATGTATTTGTTTACAAAACAGTTCCTAGAGCAATTTGTACCATTTATATGGGAATCTGATCTACATTTGATATTTGGCAGCAAATTGGCACCGATAAGTACCTGTTTATACATATATTCTGCCACCCTTCAAACTATGGCATAACTAAATTGACTTTTATTATCTATAAGAGTGTTATCCTGACTGGGGCTTTATTAGACTCCAAAAAGAGTAGATTTTATAAGAGGTTGTTTATCTCTAAAAATCCTTTAATTATTTCCTTTTCTTTACCCAAAATGGAAATAGGTCTTAAGTTGTGAGTGAGTTGGGCTCTCGCTGGGAAGCAGATGCTGAAACAGAATTAGGAGTGCAAAAGTTTATTGGCAGTAATACCTGTGAAAGGAAAAAGGAAGAGGAAACAGAGAAATATTTCAGACAATGATGCTGATATGATCCTTGTGAAAGGAAAAGGTACAGAATTAGGATTAGAAAGAGTCTCAGACTGATGTTGAGATCTCACAAAGCTTCATTCAACCCAGTGGAGAACTCTAAAGCAAAAATTTCCACAGAAATCTCAAAATGGGGAGAAATGGCTAGGTCCTAATACCCTTACTATTCTCAGTCACTGAGTAGGGGATGCCCATGAGGAGCATGGATGAGGCAGGACCCAAATGTGCTAATAGGTAGAGGCAGTCAGATAAATGCATTCCTTATAGCTGAATGGAGAATTCTTTCTTAAAGAGAGATCCAGGCAGCATCTCCATAGCTTCCAGAAATGCTGTTTTTTGTTATATTCCACTTTGAGCCTACAATAACCTGCTATTGCTTAGCATATTGTCTAAACTCCTGCCTAATTTCAAATAGAATATACTACCATGAAAAACAATCTGAAAACAAAACATTGTTGAAAAGAATTAAAGAAGACCTAAATAAATGAAAACTTATCCCATGGTCACAGATCAGAAGACTTAGTATTGTTACATTTGCAATAGTCCACAAATTGATCTGTAGATAGAGTGTGATATCTGTCAAGATTTCAAGTTTCTTGTTTTGTCGAAATGGACAAACTGATCCTAAAATTCCTATGCAAACACAAGGGATCTTGATAATCAAAACAATCTTGAAAAAGAAGAAAGTTGAAGGGTTCATACTTCCTGATTTCAAAATTACTATAAAACAGCAGTTGCAGTTGTGGCTCAGTGGTTAACGAATCCGACTAGGAACCATGAGGTTGCGGGTTTGATCCCTGGCCTCGCTCAGGGGGTTAAGGATCCAGCCTTGCCGTAAGCTGTGGTGTAGGCTGCAGACGCGGCTCGGATATGGCATTGCTGTGGCGTAGGCCATTGGCTACAGCTCTGATTAGACCCCTAGCCTGGGAACATCCATATGCCGTGAATACGGCCCTAGGAAAAGGCAAAAAGACAAAAAAAAATTACTATAAACCTATAATAATCAAAAGAGTCTGAAACTGGCATAAGAATAGACATATACAATATGGAATTGAACTTATTGTCCAGAAATAAACTCATTCGTCTTTGGTAAATTGATTGATTATTGACAAGAGTACTAAGGCTATTTAATGGTGAAAAGAATAATCTTTTCAACAAATGATGCTGGGACAACTAGATAGCCACACACAAAGGAATAAATTTGGACCCCTACCTTATATTGTAAACAAAGTTAACTCGAAATGGATCAAAGGCCTAAGTGTAAAGCTAAAACTGTAAAGCTCTTAGAAGGAAACACACGGGCTAATTTCTTGACCTCAAATTCAGCAATGATTTCTTTGATATGACACCAAAATGACAAGTGACAAAAGAAAAATATAGGTAAATTGGACTTTGTCAAAAATCTTTTTCTAATGTGCTTAAGAGGATACCATCAGGAAAGTAAAAAGTCAATACAGAGTGGGAGAAAATATTTGCGATACATTTGACAAAGACCTAGCATTTAGAATTAAGAACTCTTATGACTCAACAATAAAAAGATGAGCTATCCTATTAAAGTGTGCAAAACGTTTGAATAATTTTTCAAAAGGAGATACACAAATGGCCAATAAGCACATGAAGAGTTTCTTTACATCATTAGTCATCAGGTAAATGTAAACCAAACCTACAAGGAAATACCATTTCACATCCACTAGGATGGCTATAAAAATAATTTTTTAAATGAAAAATAACAAGTGTTAGTGAGGATGTGGAGAAATTAAAAACCTCATATATTACTGATAAGAATGTTAAATGGTGGAGCCAATGTGAAAAGTAGTTTGGCAGTTCCTCAAAAGTCCATGTGACTCAGCAATTCCACTGCCAGTATTACATCCAAGAGAGCTATAAACATGTGTTCACACAAGAACTTGTACATGAGTGTTTATAACAATCTTATTTTTAAGAGATGTTCCCCAAATGGAAACAATCTAAACGCTTATCAACTGATGACTGGATAAACAAAGTGTGCTAGATCCATACAGTGGAATATTATTTGGTCATAAAAATGAATGTTTTAATGCAAGCTACAACATGGAAATACCCTGAAAACATTATGCTCAGTGAAAGGAGGCAGACAGATTGTGTGATTCCATTGTACAAAATGTCCACAATAGGCAAATCCACAGACACACCAGTTGCCAGGGGTTTGGATGAGAGAGAAATTGAAAATGACTTCTCTGGGTACTGGAGTAATAAAAATATTCTAAAATTAAGGAATATACTAATGAGTATACAAAATTAGTAATGTACTAAAAACCACTGAATTGTACACTTTAAAGGCGAACTTCATGGTATGCGAATATTATCTCAATAATACAATCAAAAACAGACAAGCAAACAACAAAAAACCAGTACACAGAAGAGGAGCTGGCCATAAGAACAAACTACAATTTTAACAACAGAGAACGTGTCCCAGACGAATTATATCCTATATGGAACACAGAACAATACAGGCTAGAAAATGTCATGGAATCTAGGAAAGGCACATGATCAACTGATAAGACTATATTCATTGGTTCAAAATAAATTTTTTGAGTACCTATTCTGCTCCAAGTCTATTTTAGGGTCTGGAATTATGGACAGGGACCAAATATGGCCTCTGCTTTTAAGGATATCACTATTTAGAAATATATAAGAAATCAGGCAATTTCAGTATAATATGATAAGTGCTATGAGAGTCACCTAGTGGGGACATGGGAGTTCAGAGAAGAAGCACCTTCCCTGGTGACTGTCAACAGAAACTTCCTGAAGGACATTTAATATGATTTAAGCTTTGAGGAATAAATAGAGTTTAGCTAAATGTAAGGTAGTATTAGTGGGGGTGAGATGGTAGAGATGGGCATCAAAACAAAACAAAATAGTATATGCTCAAAATCCCAAGATGTGAGAAAGAATAGTATATTCGTGAAACTGCACGAGGTTCAAGATGACTGTGTAGAGGGTGCATATGAAGAAGTGGTGAGAGGAGTTCCTGTCGTGGCTCAGCGGTTAACGAACCCGACTAGGAACCGTGAGGTTGTAGATTCGATCCCTGGCCTCGCTCAGTGGGTTAAGGATCTGGCTTAGCCCCAAGCCATAGTGTAGGTCACAGACATGGCTTGGATCTGGTGTGGCTGTGGCTGAGGCTGTGGCTGGCAGCTATAGCTCTGATTCGACCGCTAGTCCAGGAACCTCCATATGCCGCAGGTACAGCCCTAAAATAGCAAAAAAAAAAAAAAAAAGAGAGGAGAGAGAGAGAGATGGACTGGAGAGGTTGTCGGTGCCTGCTCATGTAGAACCTTGTGTGCTAAGCTAAAAAATAGGAGCCAAAAGCTTACCTCACGAGACAGGATTCCTTGAAGGATTCTCCAATGGAAAAGTCCAAAAGACTTTAAAAAATGTTTAGATTTCTTCCCTATAGGAATATAACATTTGCAAACATCTGTCTATTCTTTCTAGTTTATTATTTCCTTTGGGCACTAGACAGCTGAATTTTTTCAGACTGTTTCTTTTTAATACGGAGGCAAAAATGTCAGTTTGTGGAGCCCTCATAGCAAGAGTAGAGACACTGAAACTGGAATTCTCAGACACGACCACAGCTCTTGACCTTTGCAGGAGAATCGGTCTTGATGCCAGGAAAAGAACAGCTCTGTCTCAGTTTTTATGTCTCTTCATGCACCCAGAATAATACCATTTTCCTGCTAGGAATTTCACTGACACCTGCTGTGGTCTCCTATCCCCTCTTCTCATTTATTCAAGAGATTGAGGCATCGTATATTTCAGCACTTAGGTTTTGAAATAAGGTTTTGTATCATTTCATTCCGGGTTAGAGATAGTAACAGAAAATTGAGAAGGAAGCTGAAGCAAAACTTATGGAAAAAAACAACACTAGGCATTCTCTAATTAAGAACATTACCTTGTCACTGGGAACAAATGTGAAAACAATTAAGACAATTAAAATAGAACATTACAAATTGAGTGTACAACAGTCTACAAGTTTAAAATTAATAAATATATTTAAATTACAATGATAAATTGGTGCTAATGATACTCTATATATGTTTTCCTACTTAAGAGGCACAATAGGTCTTGTCCTCTGGTTTCAGCTTCCCTGCTTGCTACCTACTTGACCAGTAACTGGAACTGACTGACCACTTATTGCCTTCTCTCTAAACCTGGAACATTTTCTATTTAAATTCCAGGAAGTGTTCACTCTCCTGGATTTCCTCTTACTTCACTGGCCACTCTTTTTAGATTTCTTTTCTGCTTCTACCTCTCTGTTCAACATCCAAATACTGAGGGCCTCAGGGCTTGGCACTAGTCCTCTTCTCTGACACATTATCCCTAGGTGAGCTCATTAATTACATGGCTTTAATACTGTGTAATGACTTGTATCTTTAAACTTGACTTGTGCTCCTGGTTCCAGTCTTGTATATTCAATTGCCTCCTACCACGTCTGATAGGCAGCTAAACTTTATGTTCAGGATAAAACTTCTGATTTCTGGCCTACCCCAAATCCTGCTTCTCTCCTAATCTCCCCCCAACTCAATGAATAACATCATCACCTACTCAGCAGTTCAAGCTAAAAACCCTGGATTCCCCTTTTGCCCTTTCTTATCCATTAGCAATTGATATTGATTCTATCTGCAAAACACAGGCTGAATCCATCCACTGACGTCCGTCTCCACTGTTATTACCCCAATCAAAGCTTCTATCATCTCACTTTTGGACTAGCTAGTAACTAGTCTTCCATTTCTACTCTTCCTCACTGTAATCCATGCCTCACATAGCAGCTGGAGTTTATCTTTTCTAGGCATATCAGATAATGTTACTCACCTGCTTAAAATCCTTCAATAGTATCGCCCCATATTTAGAATCAAATTCAGACTTATTATGCCTTACAAGGCCCTCTGTGATCTGACCATTGCTTACCTCTCTGACTTAAGCTGGTATCACTTTTTACTTGCTCATTATACAATAGCCACAATGGACATTTAGTTTCTAGAAAACACCAAACACATAGGACTTAGGACTTTTGACTTTGCCATTCCCTTCGCCTGACTTTTCACCTTTCATGGGTCTGTTTTTGTAAGTAAAGTATTATTGGAACACAGACTGCCTGCTCATTTACTACTGACTACTGCCGCTTTTGTGCTACAATGACAGAGCTCAGTAGTTGAAACAGGTATCATATGACCAACAAACCTTTTAAGAAAAAATTTGCCAAAGCCAGTTGGATCTTTGCACGGCTGTCTCCTTATTTAGGCTTTTGTACCTCCCTCAGAGAGACATGTTCCCTCTTCCACCCCGGCCACTCTTTCACATTGTCTGAATTTCTTAACAGGACTGCTCTGAAATTATCTTCCTTTTTGGTTATTTCCTATTAACCCCACTAGACTGTAAGCTTCTCTGTAATATTCCTGGTAGGCCCCTAGGTTCTAGCCCTGTACCTAGGACACCATAGGTCCTTATTAAATACATGCTGGGTAAATTATTGCATGAATGTATGTGAGTTATCAAGTTTACCAAACAATGGTTCAAATTAGAAATCCATGTACACATAGCCATAGGATTTATTTAGATCTAGCTTATGAGTGAATGTATACTCAGGAAAGGAAAAACCTCTTAAAATAGAAGTACATGAGCATTAAAAGGTAAAGAATCACTGTGCGGTAAAACTAACATAAAAATAATTTGTAGCTAATTAACTGGATCTTATAAGATCAAATAGTTTAAGATTTCTTTTGGATTAATGGTTAAAATAATCAAACAGAAAGGTTCCAAAACTGCTAATCTACTCCTCCCATATGTCTGGAAAAGGATGTTAACATTACCTTGTTGAATTCATTTTAATCAGCAGATGGAAGTGGGATGGGTAAACGGGGGTATTGAAAAACGACACTTTTAATACATTCCCAAACTTGGCTTCATTTATGTCATCTCTGCATTTTTTTGGCAATTATTTTTGCTGCTGTCTTTCTTTCAAGTGATGTACATTCCTGAGCACTCCCCACCCTCTGCAAAGCCCTCATTTTCCTGTGCTACAGTTCACAACTTGTCTTTGGGCGCCCTCTGCTGGCACCAAGAAGCTGCAGAGTTGGTTTCTTCTGAAGTAGATAACCTACACGATGAAAATGACCATATTAAAAGGAGAAACTTTTCTCCTCTTCAGTTAGAGAAAATTAAATCGCGTCCTGATTCACGCATTTTGGTGAAATCAGCGATTGTGGCATTTATCAGGCACATCTGGAGTGACTAATTCAATCAAAATTCATGTCAGCAAAACTTCTGTATACATCTGGAGCAAAGGCAGTTACCTTTATTCTTTACTCCTAAATATTAGATTCATGCAAAAATCCATGTAGCCTGTGCACATTCTCTTGGCTTTTGATTTGTACATAATTAAATGTGTACACATGTGTTTTCAAAGCAACAAAATGATATGTGATACATATGTTAGTACATCTACGCCTTTTACCTGCTTTTTCTGTCTCCTTTAAAAGTGAGTTTGTGGCTGTTAATAATTACAATGTTCAAGATGACTGATAGCTTAATTTTTTTTCTAATAAATGGATGTTCACTAGATGACATTGATCAAGGATTGATTTTCCATATAAAGTTAGATGGCACAGATTTGAAGGGGTGAGAGTTATAAGTTCCCCCATATATAACTTTAACAGCCAAAGGCATGGTCCTGATTGTCCTGAATTGCTACTGAACTAGCTGTGTGATCTTGAGAAAGTAATTTAACTTCTGTGGATTTTTCCATTGAGTCCAAAATGAAGAAATTGAGGATATCTCTAATGATTTGATGATTTGCTGTTAATCGATATATTTTCTGCAAAAAGGCTTTCGCAGTGGAAGTTATCCAGTAAAGATTCATCTAAGAATTTAAACTTCTTTATTTTACATTTTACAACTTTGATGTTTTATGTATTGACGTTTGAAAGAACTATTCAAACAATGACTTTTTTTTTTTACACAAGAATCAATTTTATTTAATTAATTTATTTATTTATTTATTTATTTATTTATTTATTTTTGCCTTTTGTCATTTTATGGCCGCGGGTTTATGGCCGCACCCGCTGGCATGTGGAGGTTCCCAGGCTAGGGGTCTAATCGGAGCTGTGGCCACTGGCCTGCGCCGCAGCCACAGCAACGCAGGATCCGAGCCGCGTCTGCAACCTACACCACAGCTCACGGCAACGCCGGATCGTTAACCCACTGAGCAAGGGCA
>PVHT020000017.1:25367-77836 GCA_004024745.2 Catagonus wagneri | reverse complement strand
TAGGGGTCTAATCGGAGCTGTGGCCACTGGCCTGCGCCGCAGCCACAGCAACGCAGGATCCGAGCCGCGTCTGCAACCTACACCACAGCTCACGGCAACGCCGGATCGTTAACCCACTGAGCAAGGGCAGGGATCGAACCCGCAACCTCATGGTTCCTAGTCGGATTCGTTAACCACTGCGCCATGACGGGAACTCCAAACAAACAATGACTTTTATGGGAAAACTGCACATCATAAGCAGTATGCACTCTAGTTATAGACATTTGATGGGTTTATGAACAGTCTTCAGGGGGCTGAAAATAGCTAGGATGATGTAGAAACAAAGTAGACATGAAAGAGTAAAAAGCACAAAATACAAAAAGATCTGAAAAGGAATCTTTTCTTCTTAAAACTTGTCTGCGAACGGAAGCAGCTGGCTATTGGAAACCTTCCCTGAAGTTACCCATCCAGTAGGATGACATATTACTAATAAGATTAAAGTGTCTTCCTAGGAAGCAGCCAAGCTTAAATGCGATCAGTTTAAAATAAGTTATCAACTTGAAAGCGACAACAGTTCTACAAATCTATTAAAATAGGAAAGATGATGTGATGACAAGTACCAATTGCAGAACAATCATGTCAGAGTCAAGAAAAAAGATTAATTGGAGGTGGTCCTTATCAATGTCACCAGTTATGTCCAGAGAGATAGTGCCTTGACCACTTAACACCTGGTTTGGGGACGCTTGGAGTGGAGGGAGCACTCATTTGCCACCAGAGCTTATGACCTTTCTGCATCCTTCCTCAACTAGGATACGAAGCTTCCTTTAGATCTTGTAATCTCTCTTCTGGAAGGACACTGGGCTTATTTGGCCAACAGGGGCATATCAGATTTCTTGTAATTTTTATTTATCATTCTAAATTAATAGACAATGTGTGATTTATCAACAAATCTAATGAGAATTTAGGCAACATGGAATGGATCATTCCTTCATGACAGGACCATCATCATCGTCCCATAAAAATAAGGCTCAAAGATGAAAGGTCAGAACCTGGTGACTTTTCACAAAAGGGGAAGTATCCCTTAGTGTCACCCAATTCTCAATCCCCAACTCCCTCATTATTAAAGACTCCTATATCATCAATATTGAGTGTGTTAAGACCACAACTTGGATTTTGTAATTGAAAAGAAATGTTCCATCTCTTACATCTCAAATGTTAATACCAGTCTCAGAGTTACCTGTTACATAGTCTTTTCACTTCATTTATTACTGCTCCTCACCCTTACTAAAGGACTCTCTTCCCTCAATTCCTTTATTTGCTTCCAGTTAAGCAGCCCCTCAGAGTCTCAATTTCCTCCCAGTGCTGCCTGGATCCCACGGTCAATACCATGAATTTCTGCTTCATCAGCCTTCTCGACTCCCTCTCACCCCTGTTTGAGTTTCCTTTTGTGTTTAGTTAATATTTAAAGAAGGTTTTTAAGTGTCAGGCAATTTACATTGATTCTTCCATCTAATTTTACCAACCCTATGAGGTAGTTACTTTTATTGCCTCTATTTTAAAGATGAAGAACATAAGTTTTTGAGAGGATAAAGTAGGTTGCCCAGGCTCACATCTTAGTAAGTAGCAGAGCCAGGACTCAAAGCCATGTCTGTGACTAAAACCTTCACTCCTAACCACAACGCAATACTGCCCCCTGCTGTTGCACCTGCCCTATAAATTCTTGGCACACCATCTTCCTTATTTTTAGAACCAGAGGGCAAAAGAAAATCTCATAAAAATCTGCAAATTAATGCTTCTATGAATCTATGATTTTTTTTACCTCAGTTTAATCCTTCATAGTGCATCTCAATCCCTTTACCTATTATTAGTTCATTCCTGTTACTCACAGTAACTATTCCAATCCTTTGTCTCTCTATTCATGTTTTCTACCCAATCCCTAACTCCCTCACTCCTATATCATCAATATTGAGTCCACTGAGGTGAATTCCTTCATCTTCCCAGTTGTCCACATATATATTTTTCTCTGTTCCCATCCATTCTTCTTCCCTATTGCATGAGCAAGTGTATGTCTCTCTTCTACTGAAAGCCTGTCTCTCCACTTGTGACACCTCTTGTTTCTTTCTAAAACTTGCTCATTCATATGTTTTCTCTCAGTATTTGATTTTTAATTTCTTTCTGTTATCTACACTCAGCATATAAATATGTGTAAATGCCTTCTAATCCTAAAGAAAAGTCACTAAATTTGAGCTTAGCCAGATCCACTGCCCAAGTTACTTGTTCTCTTCTCAACAAAGCTTCTTTAAAGAATAACCTACTTTGCATATTTATTTCTACATCTCTTATTATTTCTTGAAAGTAAGCCTCCAACACTCCACTTAACCTTTCTCTATTTGCCTTCATAGTGTCATACATGTGGATACTATCTATGTTTATTTTGTCTGGCCAGTCCTAGGTCATTTTGTTTCTATCTCTTTTAAAAACTCGTACTTCCCTAACCTCACACACTGCTGGTGAAAATATAAGTTGGTGCAGCCACTATGAGAAACAGTATGGAGGTTTCTCAGAAAACTAAAAATAGAACTACCATATGACCCAGCAATTCCACTCCTGGGTATGTATCCAAAAAACCCACAAACACTAATTTGAAAGGACATGTGCCCCAATGTTCATGGCAGCATTACTTAATTTATTTTAATTTTTTCTTTTCCATTATGGTTTATTACAGGATAGTGAATATAGTTCCCTATGCTATACAGTAGGCCCATGTTGTTTATCCATTCTAAATACAATAGCTTGCATCTGTTAATCCCAAACTCCCAGTCCATCCCTCTTCTACCCCCTGCCCCTTGGCAACCACAGGTCTGTTCTATATGTCTGTGAGTCTGTTTCTTTTTTGTAGATAGGCTCGTTCATGTTATATTTTAGATTACATATATAAGTGATATCATATGGTATCTGTCTTTCTCTTCTTGACTTACTTCACTTAGTATGATAATCCCCAGGTCTGTCCATGTTGCTGCAAATGTCATTATTTCATTCTTTTTATGGCTGAGTAGTATTCCATTATACATATATTATCGTATTGTCTTTATCCATTCATCTGTAAATGGACAAATATTTAGGTTGCATAACAACATTATTTACAGTTGCCAAGACATGGAAACAAGTCAAGTTCCCATTTGCAGCAACATGGATGGACTTGGAGGGCATTATGCTAAATGAAATAAATCAGACAGAGAAAGACAAACACTGTGTGATATCACTTATATATGGAATCTAAAAAATACAACAAACTAGTGAATATAACAAAAAGGAGGCAGACTCACAGATATAGAAAACAAACTAGTGGTTACCAGTGGGTAGAGGAAAGGGAGGAGAGTCGATACAGGGGTAGAGGAGTAAGAGGTACAAACTATTATGTACAAAATAAGCTACAAGGATATATTGTATGATACAGGGAATATAGCCAATATTTTATAATAACTACAAACAGAGTATAACCTTTAAAATTGTGAATCACTATATGGTACACCTGTAACTTATATAATGTTGTACATCAACTATACTTCAATTAAATAAGGTTTTTTTAAAAATCTCTTATTTCTATTAATTTACATGACATCAGATTCTCTTGTTTTCCTTTTCTTTACTCATATCCTCTTGGTCTTTTTTTATGTCCTCCTCTTGGTCTGTCTGCCTCTTAAATATGACTTTTCCCAAATACTTGCTCTCTTCCCATCACTTCACTTAGAAAAGCACACAAATGAGAGATCATCAGATTCTGTGATTTTAATTTTCATCTATGTGCTGTTTTTAGTTGATGACATTACCTCCTTCTTTAATGAAAAAAATAGAAACTACTACATGCAAAATTAGTTATCTTTTGTGGTTAAGATCAGGTGTTGCTGCAGCTGTGGCACAGGTCACAACTGTGGCATCGGTTTGATCCCTGGCCCAGGAACTTCCACATGCTGTAGGTGCAGCAAAACAAACAAACAAACAAAAAACCTAGTCATATTTATCTTTTCACTGCGAAATCTAATACTACAACTTTTCCAAGCTAGATAGACAGCAAGCCATTTCCACTTAAATAAGCTACAGATCCTCAAAGCCAACACACTTTGAAACTCAGTTAATTTAGTCTTTGTACCAAACCAGCTTTTCCTGCTTGTAATTTCATCCAACAAATAGTTATTCCATCTGTGTCCATTCATTGAGGATTTCAATAAAAAAAAAAAGCAGGCAAACTCTTATTCACATTGGATGTGTATTCTAGTGTGTGTTGGCGTGAATGGGAAGAGGCAGGCAATAAACAGAAAAACATCACTTGTGATGGAACATGATAATGTGAGAAAAAAGAATGTATACATGTACGTGTGACTGGGTCACCTTGCTGTGCAGCAGAAAATTGACAGAACACTGTAAATCAGCTATAATGGAAAAAATAAAAGTCATTATTAGAATAACTAATGAATTCATAATACAGTTAAAACTGTACATGTGCAATGAAAACAGGGGGGTTGCTTTTGCTGCACTATTATAATCAGTTTAAACAAAAATATGTAAAAGAGTTATCTTGGATGATGAAAGCCCGCAGGGAAATAAAGTTGAATTTGAATTTGATGAAAAGGAAGAGGTTATTATAGAAAGCATGAGGAAATCTGGACTCAGGGGAGTTTAGATTCTTATCTCACATTCTTTTTAAAAAAATGACTTTTTATAAAAATAGCACATTTGTCATGGAAATTTTGAAAAATACATTAAAAATTAAAAGTAAAAAAGATAGATTACACATGGCCAATAGGATGTATAACTGTTGTTAACATTTTAGTGTATTTCTGTCCAGGTTTTTTTTATTCCAAACAGATATGCATTTATTTTTAATGGCAAAATATAAACATTTTTACTTTTTCAAAAACAAAAACATTATATGTCAGGTAGTGATGAATGTTAAGAAGAAAAATAAAGCAAGCATAGGAGCATAGAGAGAACTGATGGAAGGGATATTTTTAAGGGGTAGTCTGAAAAGGTTTCACTATTAAGGAAAATAGAAACTCAAATAAAGAGAAGCTTTGACCCATGTGGACACCTAAGAGAAGAGTGATCCCGGCAACCAGAAAAGAAAATGTAAAGGCTAGGAGATAGGACTATACTCAGCAAAGACATATGTATTCCTAGAAAAGACTGAGTGAGAGCGAGAGTGGTAGAAAATGAGATTAGAGATAGTTAAGGGTCAGATCACAGTTAAATGGATGAATTTTACTCAGTGAGATGCGAAGCTGTTGGAGGGTTAAGGAATACCAGATATGACCTGCTTTTCTTGACTTATAAAAGATATTTAAATACATGTTTAATTTAAAAATTAAAAATACGTGAAATATATAGAAATATCAAATCACTGTGTTGTGTACGAGGACCTAACAGTGTTGTAGGTCAATTGTACTTTAAAAACAAATGAATAAACAAAGAAACTCATAGAAAAAGAGATCAGATTAGTGGTTACCAGAGGGGGGGTGGTGGTGAAGGGAGGGAGAACTGAATGAAAGTAGTCAAAAGGTAAAAACTTCCAGTTATAAGAGAAACAAGTACTAGTGAAGTAATGTACAACATGACAAATATAATTAACACTGCTATACATTATATTTGAAGGTTGTTAGAGTAAATCCTAAGAGTTCTCATTTTAAGGAAAATTTTTTTTGTATTTCCTTTATTTTCTGTCTATATGAGATGATGGATGGTCAGTAAACTTATTGTGGTAACTACTTCATGATGGATGTAAGTCAAATCACTATGCTGTACACCTTTAACTTATATAGTGCCATATGTTAATTATATCTCAATAAAACTGGAAGGAGAAAAAATACATATATACAAAAAAGAAAAAGGAATACACAGTAAGTATCCATTTATCCATCATCTAGAATGAATAAATGTTAACATTATGCCATAGTTGCTTCATGTATATTTTATTTGTTGAAGCATTTTAAAAAATAAATATCATGTTTTATCCGAAAATACATCATTATAAGACTTTAAAAAAACAAAATATTTTTCTGCATAATCAATATATACATTAGCATTTCTATCAAAGCTAACAATTCTAGTCCCCAGCTGATAATTATATTTACCTAATTGTCCCCCATAATTTTTTTAACAGCGGTTTTGTTTAAACCAGAATTAAATGAAGGACCACACATTTGCACTTGATTGTTAGGCTTCTTACGTACCTTTTTATGTAGAAAGCTCTCCAACCCTGATCCCTTTTTTTCCCCATGGCACTAATTTATTGAAGAGCCTCAGCCAGTTATCCTGAAGAGCTTTGTCTGATTATTTTCTTGAGTCATTTAACTTACTCCTTATCCCTTGTGTTTTTGTAAACTGGAAATTAGAAATGGCTTGATTAGATTGACTTATATTTAAATAAGTCACTCTGGATGATTTATACCTTGATGCTTTGACACTTCTATTTCCTTCACCTCCCTCATTTAATAATAAATATTTTCTGATTTTACCTACCAAGTACATCATGTTCATCTCCATTGCTACTGTCATAAGCCAAGTCTTCATCATCTTGCCACTGGATTATTATCATAATCTCCAAACTTGGGCTCCTCCCATTCTCTCATTCATGGGTCACTTGAGAGGTCTTTCTGCAAAGGAAAAGTCAGGTCATATCACTCTCCACTTTAAAACCCCTATGTGAAACCCATTTGCCTTTAGGCTTGAATTTCGTATACCTCAGCCTAACACATAAGTCTCTCCTAGATCAGGGTCTAGACTCATCTTTTGTTACTCTTTCACTCTCTCCACCCTCTTTTACTCTATGATCTGCCCACAGTGAACTCTTGTGTTTCATCAGACAAGCCATGCTGTTTTATATCTCTGAGCTTCTGTCTGTGCTATTTTTTTTTTTAACTGAGAGTGCCCTTTCGGTCTCAAAGGCATAGGCATAGGCAATATTTTATTCAATATTTTATCTTCAGGGTTTAGCACGGGTAACAGTTGACTAGGAGGTAGTCAGTTACTGCTGACTTGAGAACTGAGGTACCCTTGACAAACACACAAATTACTTTTAACCTTTATGCCACAATTCACAAGGCTACAGATTATCTTTTCTCAGCCAGCACCACCACAAAAGACCCATAAAAAATTCTGGATTCTACTTGATAAATGTCTTTCATACTGGTTTAAACATAATCCCTCTAGGTTAGGCACTATATAATTGGAGCTTTATTATCTCTTCGGATTTTCTTTGAATAGGCATTTTGCAACAATTTATAATTTTTATAAAAGTCATGTTCCTCTCTGAACTTAGATAAATTAAAACCATGAGGAGTAGACAGGAAAGCACTTTACAAAGTAAAATTATAAGGTGTCATTACTGTTATTATAATAGTAATTGCCTTCAAATGAAAAAGTCTATCAAGAGCAGAGCATGAAAATTAATGATTGATTTTTTTTTTTTATTTGTCTTCAAGGCCATTTTGCCATAAACAGCACAGGCTTTGTGATTCATGGCTCTGATTCATGTGGGCTCTCAGCCTGTGGATCCTGTGTTTAATTTAGCACTGAATGTGTTACATTTCATTTTCCCTTGGCCAGGACTCACTGGGCCTTAGACTGCTAAATGAGTGCCGATTCACCTTCCAGGAAGGCAATTATCCAGAGAAGGAGAACTTAGGTGATGTTCATCAGAGTGAATTATTTTATATCTTCTTCGTAGCTGGAAAACTTTGCCTGGAAAGATGAAGGACTTGTTCTCCTGGCACCTAGAAGAGCACCATGGCTGTTTCTAACTCTTTGGTAATCCAGAGGAATGTCTAGAAACCTAAGATAGGATTTCCCTTATAAACAACTATGGCAGAAGAGATTGAGAACACGATTTCTCAAGTGTGTATATTTCATTGATAAATTCCCAATGCCACAATCCAAAAGACAGAAGACATTCTTTTTCAAATATTGAGATCATACCCATTTCCTTGTTCTCTAGCATTTTCCCATTCCAGTGACTTTCTGACCTAGCACACACTGAGCCAGTCATTCTAAATGTAAAAATGACTATTTGAAGAGTTCTTAAAGAATAAATAATATACAGATGTTATAAGTCACAGAGCATAGCTTCATTTCTTCAACAAGCCAGAAGAGCTTAGCACACTGATCAGAGTTACCTGATTATTGCTATGTCTTGGATAAAAGAGTACTGAACTAGGGAGTAGAAGTTCAGGTTCTAGTCCAACTGTCCCACTAACTAATTTGCTGGATCATCTCATCTTCCCTTGGATCTCAATTTTCCTAAACTGTGAAATGACATTAGAAAAATGAGATTTGAATGCCCTTCTACAACTTAAGGTTCTGTATGCTTTTCTAGCAAGGATATATCCTGGGTCTTCTTTGTTGCTCAACTCCAAGGTCCAGCTCAGTGAGCTCTTCCTAGTAAGAGATTTGACAGATACCTGTTAGAATCGTTACCTGCAGCCTCTTAATTCTTTGTTCTCAGAAATAAATCAGAAGTTGTTAAAAGGAAAAACTTTCAAAGTTAATTGTACTTTTTCTGTTAAATAGAATGGTGATTTTTGTCTCCATTATCTGAAAACATAATAATAAATACCAGCCCAGATACTTCATTTAACTGGCCATTCTAAAACACCAATAAGGAAAATTATCCTCTCCAGTATGCAGTGCCTAGAGTGCTGACCTTAAAGTAAGCCCTAAATCAGTGTTTGTTAGGTCACTTGGGGATCTATCTTTATTTCCATACACTAGCTTCAGTATTCCAATAGGAAAATTATACTTTCACAACAAGCAAATTCAAATGTAATGAAGCATTTCAGTTGCATCGTTTGAAACTATTTTCTCCCATTCCAAAGGTTGTCTTTTTTTTTTTTTATGGTTTCCTTTGCTGTGCAAAAGCTTGTCAGTTTGATTAGGTCCCACTGCTTTATTTTTGCTTCTATTTCTGTTGCCTTGGGACAGTGACCTAAGAAAACAGTTGTAAGGTTGATGTCAGAGAATGTTTTGCCTGTGTTCTCTTCTAGCAGTTTGATGGTATCTTGTCTTACATTTAAGTCTTTAAGGCGTTTTGAGTTTATTTTTGTCCATGGTGTGAGGGTGTGTTCCAGTTTCACTGATTTACATGCAGCTGTCCAGTTTTCCCAGTACCACTTGCTGAAAAGACTGTCTTTTCCCCATTTTATATTCTTGGCTCCTTTATCGAAGATTAATTGACCGTAGGTGTCTGGGTTTATTCCTGGGTTCTCTATTCTGTTCCATTGGTCTGTATGTCTGTTTTGGTACCAGTACCACACTGTCTTGATTACTGTAGCTTTGTAATATTGCCTGAAGTCTGGGAGAGTTATGCCTCCTGCTTGGTTTTCGTTCCTCAAGATTGCTTTGGCATTTCTGGGTCTTTTGTGGTTCCATATAAATTTCTGGATTGTTTGTTCTAGTTCTGTGAAAAATGCCATGGGTAATTTGATAGGGATTTCTTTGAATCTGTAGATTGCTTTGGGTAGTATGGCCATTTTTACAATATTAATTTTTCCAACCCAGGAGCATGGAATAGCTTTCCATTTCTCTGAATCCTCTTTAATTTCTTTGATTAATGTTTTATAGTTCTCAGCATATAAGTCTCTCACCTCCTTAGTCAGGTTTATTCCTAGGTATTTATTTTTTGGGGAGTGCAATTTTAACAGGTATTGCATTTTTATATTCCTTTTCTAATATTTCACTGATAGTATACAGAAATGCAACTGATTTCTGAATGTTAATCTTGTATCCTGCTACTTTGCTGAATTTGTTGATTGGTTTGAGTTGTTTTTGTGTGGACTTCCTTAGGGTTTTCTATGTATAGTATGTTATCTGCATACAGTGACAATTTTATCTCTTCTCTTCCAATTTTGCTACGTTTTAATTCAACAGACAGGGGCTTAATCTCTAAAATATACAAACAACTTATACAACTCAACAACAAAAAAACCAACAGCCCAACTGAAAAATGGGCAAAAGACCTGAATAGACGTTTCTCCAAAGAAGATATACAGATGGCCAACAAGCACATGAAAAATGATCACATCACTGATTATTAGAGAAATGCAAATCAAACTACTATGAGGTACCACCTCACACATGCCAGAATGGCCATCATTAACAAATCAACAAATGACAAATGCTAGAGAGGGTGTGGAGAAAAGAAAAGCTTCCTACACTGTTGGTGGGAATGTAAATTGTCACAACCACTGTGGAAAACAGTATGGAGGTAACTCAGAAAACTAAATATAGAACTACCATATGACCCAGCAATCCCACTCTTGGACATATATCCAGACAAAACTTTCTGAAATAGACACATGTACCCACATATTCATTGCAGTACTATTCACAATAGCCATTACATGGAAACAACCTAAATGTCCATCAACAGATGAATGGATTAAGAAGATGTGGTATAAATACACAATGGAATACTACTCAGCCATAAAAAAGAACAAAATTTGCAGCAACATGGATGGAACTAGAGACTCTCATAATAAGTGAAGTAAGTCAGAAAGACAAATACCATATGATATCACTTATATCTGGAATCTAATATAAGGCACAAATGCACCTTTCCACAGAAAAGAAATCATGGACTTGGAGAACAGACTTGTGGTTGCCAAGGAGGAGGGGGAGGGAGTGGGATGGACTGGAAGTCTGGGGTTAATAGATGCAAACTATTCCATTTAGAGTGGATAAGCAATGAGATCCTGCTGTGTAGTACAGGGAGCAATATCTAGTCACTTGTGATGAAACATGATGGAGGATAATGTGAGAAAAAGAATAAATATATATATGTATGACTGAGTCACTTTACTATAGAGTAGAATTTCACAGAACACTGTAAATCAACTATAATGGAAAAAAATTAAAATCATAAGATAAAATAAACACATCGATGTACTCTGAAAAAAAGTTAAACTTTCAGAGAGGAAATTCTTTTATTTGAGTCAGTATGTTGCCTGAAGGACTGGAAAAAAAGAATACTAACAATATATCCTTTTAGAATAAAATCTTCAAATGCAAACAAAAAAATGAAGCATTTCAGCTTAAAACACGATTCCCATTGTGATGGAATATTTATGTATTTCATATGTTTTCCAAAATTCATCAGAAATGTTAAGACTGATTTTATGTCTTGTAATCTGGTCAAAAGGACATTTTCCTGCTCTGTTTGGAATGTAAAGGAATGATATAAAGAACATAAGAGAAGTGGGCCATTTCTATATCATCCAGTTGCCCTTCACACTGTTTGTGCTTTTAAGTCAACTGGTTGCATTAAGTTATTTTGAAATAACCATTTAACAGCTGATTGATTCAAATCTTCTTGCTCTATTTTCACATGGTTCAACTCAATTCAAGCAGGTGCTTTTTATTCCTTTCCCCATTACAAAACTTGTATATATACAATCAGACAAACACCTGGCACAAAATAAGTGCTCAATAAATATTTGAAATATAAACCAGAGCTATTGGTTGGCCTAGTCCTTAAAGTCAAATAAACATTTATATTATATGTTATGATGATTACCTCCCATTCTATCCTTTAATATTTCCAAGCTATTCACCATAGCCATGAAGCTAAGACAATTATCATTAACTGCTCACTGCCAAATTTGGTTTCAGTTCTCAACTTCAGGAGAATCAATGAGTTACAGAATTAAAAGGTGTCAGGTAGGGTAATTGGTTCTCACAGTAAGACTTACCTCAATGCTTCCACAATTAATACAAAAATAGGTATAATGAAGATGAAGTATTTTGTGAAGTTAGGTCATTAACAATGGATTAGGAATAGAATCCAATTTCCTCCTCTATCTGTGATATATTGGACATCACTATTATCCTTTCAATAATGAGGAAAAGAGTATTACACCTTGTTTCCTTCCTTGGTAACATGCTGACAACTAAGTGGATATTTCAATAGAGAACTGGGGCAAAATTTAAAGCTAGGAATACATTTAAAGTACATATATGCTTTTCCTAAGAAATGGAGACTCGTTTATCCACTACAAGGATCAGTCAAGACTGATATTGATAGGAGAGAAATTTCATAGTTTTCCTTCATCCTTCCCCATCATGATATTAAAGTTCAAATCTGGAATCCGGTGGTTTGTTTATTGTATGCTCAACATAATCAACCCACATTCCAGAGTCCCTCTGCTGCATTTCACCCACTTCAATCAAAGACCATTAGTGTTGATTAATTCTACAGCAGCTCTTTACCACCTTATCCCTATTCCCACTGGCTGGGAACTAAATAATGAGTGGAGTTTAAATCTCTATCCAAAGAAGTTAGCCTTAATTCAGTGTATAATGACTCAGAGGGCTCTAATCCTAGATTTGTGTGCTAGCACATAAGAAACTGTCCCTTTCCTGACAGTGACAGATGATGTTCTGAAATGCTGGGAACCAGAGACCCACTGCCATGAGCTGGAATCATCACTCACTAGCTTTTAACACACCAATGAGAATTCAGATTGAAATGCAAATATGAAAATAATTTTAAAGGCATAATCTGCTCTTTGGAAAAATTTCATCATTTCTTAAAGAGAATTTTGTTAATTTATTATTTTTTTTCCTTAAAACTCTCTCAGCCAAACTAAAAACTTTGCTCTAGAAAAACACCCATACCATTGGTGAAGTCTTCCACTTTCTAAAGTCATGATAAGTGACATAAAAATAGGAAAAACAGGTGCATTCCTTAGATAAGTTAATGCAATTTCTGCATCATTCTTGCTTTCAATTATTCTGAAGATAGCAAGGCCAGAAAAATGATGACCTTTTCATTTTGAATGGCATTCAGCATTGGCTTGGTATTTCATAATGAAGCAAAGTTCTTAAAAATATTCTGAAGAGTAAATGGCCAGCAAATGCTTTACTTGTGATGTATTTCATTTTCATGAATGTTTTTGAAAACAGTCCTCTGTTGTGAAGAAGAGTCTTTAAAAAAAGGGAATAATTAAAATGAAATTTTCCAGTATCTAAGTCTACAAGTGTTCAGTGGAGCTAGAAGTTGGAATGTGAGTATTAAAATGTTATTTTTCTTATGCTGGAAGCCAAAAGAGTGTGGTACAAAAGGAAAATCATCTAGGAAGTAAACAACTGGGTCTTTGTTTGGATTCTGTAACCCATTAACTATATAACCAAGAGCAAAAAGACTAACTCCTTAATCTGTGCATCTGTACTATGCTTACGCTACTGAACTATTATGGCAACCCATGAGATATGGAACCAAATATGGAAGGGCTTTGTGAATTATGGCATAATATACACATGAAGAGTTACACCTAAGACTTTTGCAAGCTGAGAGCACTGTGTACACAAAGACTTAGAAATCATATATGATCTTTTTTCATTATCATTGAGCAGAGCCAATTGGAAATGAAGGGAATCCTGAGACTTTTTTAACTGTTTCTATTTTTTGAGGTTCCATATATATTGAAAATTAGGAAGTGCCAAAACATATTTATAAGAATTCAGGTGCTTTAAAATTTTAATATACATTTGTGACTTTCAGACCTCGGCCAAATAGCTATTCTGGATCCCATCTTATAATAAATCCTGCTAGTGAGTAATAACCCGAGTGCCATGCCTGGTGTTTTTATACTAATTGCTTTCTCTGTTAAGTTTCCAAACAGGGAGGAATGGAAATCAGATTAAAATTTTCCTTTTGCACTGAATAAATAGACCATGCACACTATTCCAAGTTTGTGGCAGGGTTAGAAATGTGGAGTGAATGGAAAAGGATGACAGCATTCAGAGTGCCTAGGCAAATATCAAAAGACTCTCGTTTTCCCTTCTATGATTCTTCAAAAATAGAAGGTCAACCCAGAAACCACTCTTAGGTAACCCAATTCCATCTGGAGAGGCAAGAAAATCACACTCAAAATTGTGATTCAGCCTCAGAGTGGTGTTATATTCAAAGTAATATAACTCAGCAATCAATTACATTTCAAAATGTAACTCTGAATTTTACTCAAACATTTCAAAAAACATTTAAAATGCTGCAATTAATAACCCACAAAACACCTTTAAGAATTCCTGTCCCCTCCATTTCCTGTATGCCCTTCAGCTCCAACAAGCACTGTCAACTCTACGAGAAATCAATGCCTCATGAACTCTTCTAGTTATTTTCCCCTGTGCCAAATCCATTTTGCCACCTGTCTTAAGGTTGCAAGATAAAATGTAGGAGAGAGTTAAATTGCAATTTCAAGCAAACAATGAATTGTTATTGGTAGATTATGTCTCATGCAATATTAGGGACAAATGTATACTAAAAGATTATTTGGTATTTATATGAAATTCAAATTTATTCTGATGTTCTGTATTTTCATTCACTAAATATGGCAACCCTAACCTGTACCCCAGAATGGCCACCAGTGGCCCTATTGTACGAACAGATGTCTGGAGAACCTAGAGGTTTCATTGTCCCCTGGCTTGCTCTTTAAAAAAAAAAATGTTGCTGTATAGTTGATTTATAATGTTGTGTTAGTTTCAAGTGTACAGCAAAGTGGTTCAGTCATACATACACATATTTGTTCTTTTTCGGATTCTTTTCCCATAGAGGTTATTACAGAGTATTGAGTAGATTTCCCGTGCTATACACTAGGTCCTTGCTGTTTGCCTATTTGATATATAGTAGTGTGCATATGTTAATCCCAAACTGCTAATTTATTCCCTCCCCCCCCCCAGTGTTTCCCCTTTGATAACCTTAAGTTTGATTTTCAAGTCTGTGAGTCTGTTTCTGTTTTGTAAGTTCATTCGCCTGGTTTGCTCTTGAGCACAGTGGGGCAAAGTCAGAAAGCCTCTTGGAAGGCATAATTCCTTTCTCACTATTTTTTTTCCCCCTAAAGAATCCTCCTGGAGAATTTCTGGTGAAGAAAATTCTCCTCCCAATTATACACCACTGGAACTGAACTCATAAGAATAAGAGAAAATCTCCAAAGAGACCTGAAAGAAAACTGAGGTTAAAACAAAAACTAACGCGGAGCTTCCTTCATGGCTCAGTGGTTAACGAATCCAACTAAGAACCATGAGGTTGCGGGTTCGATCCCTGGCCTTGCTCAGTGGGTTAAGGATCCGGCGTTGCCGTGAGCTGTGGTGAAGTTTGCAGACGCAGCTCGGATCCCGCGTTGCTGTGGCTGTGGCGAAGGCCATCGGCTATAGCTTCTGTTAGACCCCTAGCCTGGGAACCTCCATATGCCGCAGGTGCGGCTCTACATAAAAAAAAAAAGGCAAAAAGACAAAAAAAAAAAACTAACGAAGATATACAGAGAACGGGGCAGTGGTTACTAGAGGGAAAGGGGCGTGGAGAGGGTGAAATGATAAAGGGGATCAGTTGTACAGTGCCGGATGGAAACTAAATTTTTGGTGGTGAGAACACTGTAGTGTGCCCAAAAGCAGAAATATAATTTTGTACACCATGAATCATATAACGTTACCTCAAGAAAAAACAAATCTAAACTTAAAGAGATAAATGAGATTAAGGAAAATCTTGATCAAATTCATCTAGATATAAATACTAACTGGATAGTTAGCAATATGAAAGAATTATCTTTACATTTTATGCATGTTAATGGGCTTGTTATTATGTTTTACAAAAGAAATCCTTATCTTTTAAAGATATATACTAAAGTAGTCATGGATAAAATGGTTTAGTGTCTACGATTTACCTTAAAATAATCTGGAAGAGGGGACAGTGACTATATGGGGGTTTGTTACATTATTTTCTCTACTTTAGTATGTACTTGAATTTTGCATAAAAGTTTTTAAAAATTAAGCCAGTTTATCACCTAAATACATTCTTCCTTAGAAGAGGATGGTGAAAACAGATCTATATAATTCTAGTATACCAGAGAGAAGAGGCTGCCTAAAGGAAAACACTGGCTGATCTGAAATCAGTCAGGGCCCAGATCAGCACCTCTTTTTTGGCCATTCTAGTTGAACAAGGTTCTGGTCTATTTGATATTCGCATCTTCAGAATAGACTCTGCAGTAGCCAATCATATACAGAAAATCTCCTCCCAGGGCTCACATAGAGAAAGTTCGATTTGGATGAATGCTTGGTGGGTAGAACCTTTAATGCCAGCACCCCCCGCCCCTGCAAGGCACCACAGCATTTCTCCCAAAATATCTGTGGAGTGCTGTGTAGAAACAGTTTCTCATCAAAAGTGGTTTGGGGCTATAATCATAAATTACATCGCTGTCACCTTAGTCCTCTATTTTTGGAAGGAAAATCTCTTTGCCATGATGAACATCCAGGAGGAAAGCCAAACACTGAGAGCCTCAAAGACAGGTGTTGTCCTGAATAAAGCATACCTAGAAACATAGCATGAGCTGCATACAGAAACTCTCCTCCTCAACTGCATAGGCAAAGTTTTTATATAGTTGTAGCCTTGTTTCTTTGCCTTGCTTAACCACTGCCCCCCACAGTTTTGGCAGATTTTACAGAATGATAGAAGCACCAGATAAAGAAGGAAAAATTCATCAGATTTAAATCCAGTGAACCACGCTTTGTTCCCATTAAATATGGAATTTGGGGGGTAGATACTCAATAAGTACTTATTAGGTGAATAAACAAGAATGCCAACCATTCAAAACTTTATTAGAAGCTATTTGTCTAATGGTTCTAGAATTTTAAAGTATCTCACAAATGTGAGCAAGTCAATGGTTTAAAAAATAGGTAGAATACCTGAAAGACACTTTTGTATTGAAAGGATCCAACTCTGTTGCTGGTTCTGCGAGTATCAATTTATACCTCTGAGTCTCAAAATACGGATTTTAAAAATTGCAAGTATATTCAAAATACTGTTTTGTATAGACATAGTGGGAACAGGCAGGGGTTTGTTTTCATTCAATTACAATATTTTTTTAATAACACCTACATGCCAGCCACTGAGTTCTCGAGTTTTTTTGGAAACTGGCCTTATACACATAAGATAGTTAATGATGACACACAAATTACCAGGTGTCTTCTACAGATCATATGAAATAAGGGTCCTCAGATTTTACTCTTTTTGCTATCTGAGCGTCACCTGATTTGGATGGACCTGGAAGCTTGTTAGCAGCCCAGGTAAGTCTGTCAGGTTCTTAGCAAACTTGCCTTTGGCTGCACAGTGTCAGAACTGCTGGATGAAGAAGTTCTCTTGTATAGCAGTGGGTTAAGAATCTGGGTCGCTGCTGTGGCATAGGTTTGACTCCCGGCCTGGGAATTTTCATATGCCACAGGTGCAGTTAAAAAAATATTGCTGGACGAAAATTGAAATATTGACATATTTTATTCTTGGGTCCATCAGCCAGGTATTATACCTGGACATCACACATTGTGGTGATGAGAATGAAGGCCTTGAAGCTCAACCCCTGTGCTGGAATTCTTGTTCCACTAACTCACTAGATTCTTGACCTCAGAAGTTACTTAACATTGATGAACCTCCGTTCTCTCGTCAGTACATGTGGGGTAATAATGCAAACACTGTGAGATTGTTGGGAGGACCAAATGGCTTATAAATATTGCTTCTTTGGCTTAGAACCTCTTTTTTTTTTATCTCTTCTCTTTTTTTTAATATAATTTATTTATTTATTTTTGGCCTTTTTGCCTTATCTAGGGCTGCACCCGTGGCATACGGAGGTTCCCAGGCTAGTGGTCTAACAGGAGCTGTAGCTGCCGGCCTTCGCCACAGCCACAGAAACGCGGGATCCGAGCTGCGTCTGCAACCTACACCACAGCTCACGGCAGCGCCGGATCCTTAACCCACTGAGCAAGGCCAGCGATCGAACCCGCAACCCCATGGTTCCTAGTCGGATTCATTAACCACTGAGCCACGACGGGAACTCCTATCTCTTCTGTCTCTTAGTAACAGCTATTCACTACGTCACCAATCTAGGATGAAATACTTATCTTTAAAAGTAAAATTAATGACTCTTAGCACCCTTTGCCGCCATTAGAACCTTTTTATTTCAACATGAGGTCATTTCTACTGGGATAAGCCCACTTCTCATTTCTGGTAGCTCCCACTTAGTCTCTTAACTTAGAGATCTGGTATGCCCTTTTGAAACCGGAAAATGCGACTGCGTTTGCTTTGGGAAGGCTTGCTGACTATGCCATCATTCCAAGGACTATAATTCCATACTCAGGAATTCCTAGGAGACTTGACACCACTACTACCACCAAAGTATCAGCATTGCTATCACCATATTTTCCGTTAGGTCAAAACCTCACTTCTTTCTTCCCTTTTTTTGGCCATGCTTGTGGCATGTGAAGTTCTCAGGCCAGGGATGAACCTGCGCCACAGCTGTCACATGAGCTGCTGCAATAATAATGCTGGATCCTTAACCCACTGAGACACAAGAAAACACTCTAACCTCATTTTTTTTTTTTTTTTTAGCCTTTTAAGCCTGCACCTGTGGCACATGGAAGTTCCCAGGCTAGGGATCAAATTGGACCTGCAGCTGCCGCCAGCCTACACCACAGCCACACAAACGAAGGATCCAAGCTGCATCTTTGGCCTACACTGCAGCCCATGGCAATGCCGGATCCTTAACCTCCTGAGCAGGGCCATGGACCAAACCTGCGTCCTCATGGACACTAGCTGGGTTCGTTACTGCTGAGCCACAACAGCAACTCCTAACCTCACTTCTTTTAAGTACTGTATAGAACCAGCAAATGTGCTGTCATAGATACAATGTTGAAAGTAAACCATCTTATACACTGATTTTTTAACCTAATCATCACAGTGATGGCTTCACTGCTACTACTGCAGTAACTTTCCATGGTCCAGAGACGGGAAGTAAAAAAAGAAATTCTCTCCTATGAAGTTATGACCAGCTATGGTTTTCAACACATTCACCCATCATCTGGGCTTTGTGTTTTATACTCACACACTCTCAGATAGTCATTAATTCTAATGCATTCCTCCAGTACACAGGGAAAAAGGCCAGGAACAGTTTCCAGCCTCCCAACATAGTGTGCTACAAGCAGCCTCTTCCCTCAAAGCAGAATGTAGGCTCAAATGCTGAGCCTGGATGGCTGGCCCATACTCCATATTCCTTCCATGATGAATTATTCCTTCAGGGACTTGGTCTTTGTTCCTGCCCAAGTGAACTCAGTTGGGACCATCTCCTCTCAAACATCAAAAATGTCTTAACATTAATCTCAAAAGGAGAAGGTATCATTTTATCCTTCCCCTATTTTATTGTTTTTATTGTGGTTGAATATACATATCACAAAATTTACCATTTTAACCATTTTTAAGTGCGCAGTTTAGAGGCATTAACCATATTCACATAGTTCTGCAGCCATCACCACTACACATTTCCAGAATATTCTCATCTTCCCAAACTGAAACTCAGTACCCATTAAAAAAGAATTCCCCATTTCCCTTTGCCCCAGCCCCTGGTAACCACTATTCTACTTTCTGTATCTATACATTTGACTATTTTAGGTACCTCATAAAAATGGAATCATGCAACATTTGTCTTTTTGTATCTGGCTTCTTTCACTTAGCATGATGTCTTCAAGGTCCATTCCTGTTGTAGCATATGCCAGAATTTCCTTCCTTTGTAAGACTGAATAATATTCCATTGTATGTATATACCACAATTTTATTTATCCATTCATCCATAGATGGATATTGGATTGTTTACACTTTTTGGCTATTGTAAATAATGTTTCTATGAACCTAGGTATACAAATATCTGCTCAAATTATTGCTTGTGATTCTTTTGGATATATACCTAGAAGTGGAATTGGTGGATCAAATTCTATTTTCAATTTTTTGAGATCTATCCTTCTTTCCTGGGAGTTTTTTTACCCCCAATGTAAATTTGCCTGTACTTTCCCTCACTATTTCTCCTTTAAAATTATCTCAAGGGATACTTTCTCTAAGACTTCCCTTGCTATCCACAAGCCTCGTTAGTATGCTCCCATAGAATGCCTCTATCTTGTTACTTACTAGATTGAACTGTAGAATTGCTTACTTTCCTATCTTCTCCTCCATTCAACTAGGACCTCTGTCATGACAAAGATTTTCCCTATTTAGCTCTACATTCTCAGCTTCTAGCATTGCATTTAACATATAGTGGGTCCTCAGAAAATGACAGACCCTTTTTCACAACACCAAACATTTATTTGGTTTTCTTTCATACCCACACCTTTACCATGGATTTATCTGGTTGCTTTATCCAAGTGTTTCCTAGACGTGTTCACTTTTAGAGATTTCTGCAATATTACTATTTTGCCTACCCTCACATCCTTCCTAGAATATCAATTAACAGTTTGGGGACAATTTGTCCCAATCTCTAAAGGCTATGTCTAGACATTTCTAAAAACTGATCGATTTGTGACTTAGTCAAATGGCAAACTTACTCATGTTAATGCAATATATTTTGAATTTTAATTTCAAAAATCATAATATACTCGATTTTAATGAGATCCCGATTTCATCTCCTCTGCCTCTCAGCTGTTAGCCTCCTAGGTACAAGGTTAGGTTTGTTTCATTGTTTCGTAAAAATGAAAGTTGACAGCTCCATCCATATTAATCCACAGTAATGAGAACTTTTGGTACAGTCAGTAACAAGGCAACTCATTCCCTACATCGTGTTGGCATAATGGGCCCAAGGGGCCTTGCCTATTCACCCCGCGTTTCCCCTGCAGTTTATAATTAAGAAACCAGCACCAGAGAAGAATGGGATAGTTCTGCATCACTCCTAAGTTAAAGTGCAAAATTCTAGGTCAGTTCTCTCATTAGGCAAATTTCTTGGAAAACTACAGTCATAATTTTGACTGTAGATGAACAGATACACAGAGCTTTTCCCCAAGAAGCTCCAAAGGTAAATGTAGACTTATTTGAGCCATGAAACTCCTCTAGTGAGGCAGGAGTCTCTGGAGTCAGACGACTTGTGGCCAGACAGGAATGAGAGATAGCAGGGGAGCAGAGAGCTTCTGCAACTTTCCCAGTTCCCCCACAGAGGGCAGAGTTTAATATATTGCTTTGAGATCTTATATTTTATCTTCTAAATTCATGCAAATCTTGACTTCCAGTCAATAACATGTTCATATTTGCTTTAACATGTCAAAGGTTTTTTTTTTTCAAGTCTTCATGTATAATTGGAGCTAATAATAATGGTAATAAAATACTTTGCAATTACTACTAATAATATCTAATAGTTGGTAACTGTTTACCATGTGCTTAGCACTGTTTTAAGCACTTTACCTGGATTACTAACTTATAACAATCCATTTTACAAATGATATACTAACACACAGAGAGGTTAGCAATTTGTCTGAGGTCACAAAGCTAGGAGATGGTGGAATCGTGGAGATGTACCATATTTCTTTTTTTATAATTTTGTATATCTTCAAAAGGTAGATACTCCATTGTAAATGTTCTGTGTGGTAGAAAGAGAAATGTACTAGTAAAAGTCAGTAAGCTGCATGTCACTACTGCCTTTCTGCAAAATCCTTTTGAGTGTTAATTTCCACTTCTGAAAATGAAGCCCTGCAATATCTCTAAGGCTTTTCCACATCTAATATGTTCTATCACTTCGGAGCTTTTAAATCACTTATTGGTAATGGGAACTAGAAGTGAATGAAATATACACTTATGGTTTAACCATTATTCTTTCCAATCTTCAACAAAGAAGCCTGGTAGTTTTCAGTTCTCTTACAATAATAATCAAAATCAAGATCTTTTCTTAAACATGACTCTAGACCAAAGGTCAGTAAATTTTTTCTGTAAAGAGACAGTTAATATTTTAGATTTTGTGACTCTGGCAAAACTCAAACCTGCCATTTTAGACGAAACAGCCAAAATTGATATGTAAATTAAAGGACACAGTTATGGACCCATATACCTTTACAAAAACATGTTTTGGCCCAGATTTAGCCCAACAGGGCTATAGTGTGCAGACTCCTGCTATAGATAAAGAATAATGCAGAACTGGGACTTGTTCTTAGATTAGATAAATCAACTCATTGTGATATCTCATGTGTTGTCAAACATAGTGTTAAACAGCAGACTCACTATGGTGATTTATTTTAAAATATTTCAGTATAAACTGGTTGATGTATATGACAATGTAAGGCAGCATTAAATCTATACCTGGAGTAATTCACTACTGTATAATGTTTCCTGACCGGGAATCCACACTCCAGGACTGCTTAATGAGATTTAAGCATTTGAAGGACCCTAAATTAGGGGTCTATAGTCCAAAGTGGGCTAGAACAAATGCTTCAAATAGTGTTATCTAAATCTATACCAGAGTCTGTTAGTTGGCATAAAAGGTCTTAGAAAGTTAATCACTGACAAAATGAATGTTGATCAAAATATGAGGTTGAATAGACAGATTGTATAAATTTACTCATCTTTGACCAAATGAGGTCTAATACTCATGAAGAGTATCATCCTAAGTCTGGAATCAACATTGTTTGGTCCAGAGGCCTGCTACAAATGGACTCTGATCCACGATCTAGATCTAAATGTTCCTGCTGTTGGGATACCATTGTGCTGGCCTTGGGAAAACTCTTTTATGTAAGAGCATTGACAGAGGGCCTGAAGCTACAGTCAGGAGAGAGAATTGACACTAGAAATTTGTACATAGTAATATTAATATAAAGAATGATTGATCGGGTAAATGGTGGTTAACTATTAAGAGGGGTAAAAGAGAATTCCAAGGTGCACAGAGATAGCAAATAAGCTAAGGGATATGTGAGTAAGAAGAGAACTTAGAAGCAGAGGCAGAGCCCCAGCAAGGCTGAGCTTCAGATTTCTGAGGCGAGATGGTGGTTGCACTTCTGTGATAAAGAAGAAACTGCAGTGTTGGAGGCATTTGCTAGTAAACTGTGAGCAATGTAGCCACTGTGGTGACAAAGCAACTTGCCAGAGGGTGCCTGCCTCTGAAGTGTCAGAGCAGCCTGCTGCTCTTGAGATGAAGAAATTTGCCAGAAGGAGCCCCCTGATGAACTGTGAATGCTGATGAGAGTCCCCCCACACAGATCTTCTTGCTGCCACATGGAAAATAGCACACGGAAGAAGAAAACACCTCTTCTAGCTCTGACCTCGCGGTCCCCATCCAGTGCCCTCTATTGGAAACTTAACAGGTGGCGGAGGAGAAATGTATCCTGCACCCAGTGTTACAAATTAGGCAAAGAAGGATGAGTCTGAACCTGAGAGACAATAAATCACATACTGGCTCAGGGCCCAAGGACACAGTGGGATTTCACCAAGTCCTCAGGAACAGGTGGCAGGACTATTTGGGTCTGCTTACTAATTAATGTTCGTATATAACTAAGACTCATATTCTTTGTGATTTCCATCAGGCAGAAGGATCATAGGGCCTCCAATATTTCCCCCCTCAAGCCTGACAATTACTGAACTACCAAGTTGCCTTATATCATTTTGCAACACCTTGGCTCAGATCTTAGTGTCTATAAATTGCATGAATTTGGGCAAAGTTCTTAACCACTCCAAACTCCAGTGTTCACGTTGTATAACTAGGATGGAAATTAGTTCCCAATTGCATAAATTTAATGTAAAAATTAAATGATTTAAGTGTCTGGTATACAGTAAGCACGCAATGGATTGTAGCTGTCACTACTAAAAAAGCACACTCTTCCTGAGTTCAAACTCAGGCTCAAGGCACTGATTCTAAAATTTATTTGGAAGGGAAGAAATATTAGAATACTTAAAACAGTGTGGAAAAAAAAACATGGAGGAATTATAGCATCTGATTACAAGACCTGCTATGAAATTATAATAAAGAGAAGAGTGTGGTATTAGTGAAAGGACAGATGCAAATCAATGGAAAAAAATACACAGCCCAGTAATGGCCTGCAAAATATATATTCGCCTAGTTTTTGACAAAGGTGCAAAGTCAACTCAGTGGATAAAGGACAGTTTTATCAACGAATGGTGCTAAAACACGTGGACATCAATATGCAAAAAGAAAACAAGGAATGTAGACACAGACCTTACATCTTCTATAAAAACTGACTCAAAATGCATTATAGAATTAAATGTAAAACAAAAAATTATAAAACTTCTTAATGAAAACATGGAAGAAAATCTGTGACTTTGCAAATGAGTATTTAGAGCACCAAAGCACATTTCATTAAAAAACTGGATTTTTTCAAAATGAAAAATGTCAAATTGAACTTAAAAATCAAAAGTAAAAACTACTTTGGAGTTCCCATCTTGGCTCAGTGGTAACGAATCCAACCATTATCCATGAGGACGCAGGTTTGATCCCTGGCCTTGTTCAGTAGGTTAAGGATCCGGCATTGCCGTGAGCTGTGGTATAGGTTGCAAATGCAGCTGGGATTCCACATTGCTGTGGCTGTGGTGTAGGCCGGTAGCTGAAGCTCTGATTTGACTCCCAGCCTGGGAACTTCCATATGCCCTGGGTGTGGCCCTAAAAAAGACCCAAAAGAAAAAAAAAAGTAAAAGCTTTTACTCTCCAGGGACACAAGACTAGTTCAACCATTAAAATCAATAGATGAAAACCATCACATTAACAGGCTAAAGAATAATATTGCAGATCATATCAATTGTTGCAGAAAGATAATTTGATATAATTAAAAGCCTATTCATGAAAAATGATTTAGAAAAACATTAACTTGAGGAAACTTCTATATATGCTTCATAAAGAGTATATAGAAAAATTTAGAACTAACTTTATTTTTAATAACAAAAGACTAAACCCTCACCCCCCAAATCAGGAAAAAACCAAGCACATATACTCTCACCACTCTTAGTCAACCTAGTGCAGGAATTGTTAGTGCATTAGGCAAGCAAAAAAAAAATGCATACAAATATGAAAGGAGGAAATAAAACTGACCCATTTTCAGATAACATGATTGCTGACAGAAAATCCCAAGTCTACAAGAAGAAAGGTCTTAGAACTAATGCGTGATTTCAGCAAGATAAACATACAGGAGTTCTCTTGTGGTATAGTGGGTTAAGGATCCAGCATTGCCACAGCAGCAGCTTGAGCAAAACAAAATGAAGCAAAACAAAACAAAAATGAAAAGAAAACAAACCCTGACCTAAGGCTCACACCTCATGAAAAAACAACTCAAATTATACCATGGGCTTAAATGTAAAACATAAAAGCATTAAAATTTTAGAAAAAATATAGGAGAATATCTTCAAGATCTAGGGCTAAGAAAATATTTCATAGACTTGCCATAAAAACATGGATCTAAAAAGAAAAATGATAAATTAGATTAGACCTCATAAAAATAAAAACTTTTGCTCTGTGAAAGACCCTGTTAAGAAGATAAAAAGATAAGCTACAGACTGGGAGGAAAAATGTGCACACCACATATCCTTACAAAAGACTAATATCTACAACATATAAAGAAATCTCAAACTCAATAGTTTAAAAAATTCAAACAATTTGATTGGAAAATGAGCAAAAGACATGAATATATATATTACTGAAGAGGGCATATCCATGGCAAATTTGAAAAGATGCTCAGCATCTCTAGACATTAGGGAAATGCCAATTCAATATCACTACATACCTACCTGAATGGCTAAAGTAAAAAAAAAAAAAACATAGTGGCTAAAGTAAAAAAAAAATAGTGACAGCACCAAATGCTAGTGAAGTTGTGGAAAAATTGGATCACACTTGCATTTCTAGTGGAAATGTAAAATGGTATAGCCACTATGGAAAACAATCTGGCAGTTTCTTAAGAATCCAAATTCAAACCACCATATTATCTAGCAATTGCACTCTTAGACAATTATCCCAGAGAAATTAAAGCTTATGTTCACTTGTAAACCTGTACACAAATGTTTATAACAGCTTTCTTTATAATAGTCAAAAACTCGGGAACAGGTATCCTTCAACTGGTCAATTTTTAAAATGTGGTACATCCACACATGGAATATTAATCAGCAATAGATATTTCTGATTAATACTCCATGTGTATTGATACATAAAACAAACTGAATGACCTTCTACAGCAATATGTTTTGCAAAAAAAAAAAAAAAAAAAAAACAAAGTTTACAGGAGTTCCCTTCGTGGCTCAGTTGTTAACGAATCTGACTAAGAACCATGAGGTTGCGGGTTCGATCCCTGGCCTTGCTCAGTGGGTTAAGGATCTGGCGTTGCCGTGAGCTGTGGTGAAGGTAGTAGACGTGGCTCGGATCCCGCATTGCTGTGGCTGTGGCGAAGGCCGGTGGCTACAGCTCCTGTTAGACCCCTAGCCTGGGAACCTCCATATGCCGCTGGGTGCAGCTCTACATAAAAAAGGAAAAAAAGACAAAAAAAAATAAAATAAAAACAAAGCTTACATATTGTATGACTCCATTTGTATAACATTTCTGAAAGACAAAAGTATAGAAATAGAAAACAAATTAGTGGTTGCCAGGGCTGGGTTCTGGAGGGAAGTTAGTGTAGCTGTAAGAGGACAACATGACAGATCCTTGGGGTAATTCTCTATCTTGATTATGTCAATATCAATACGCTGGTTGTGATATCATACTACAGTTTTGCAAGACGCTATTGCTAGGGGAAACTGGGTATACATAAGATTTCTATTATTTTTTACAATACACGTGAACCTACATTGACCTCAGCATAAAAAATATAATTAAAAAATCTTTTGCAGTGTTGCCACCATAGTGCAGTGGGTTAAGAATCTGACTGTAGCACCTTGGGTTGCTATGGAGGTGGAGGCAGGGGGTTAAAGAAGCCAGCATCGCCGCAGCTCCCACATACCTTGCAGCTGTGGCTTGAATTCAGCCCCTGACCTAAGAACTTCCTTATGCTGCAGGCACAGCTTTAAAGAAAAAAAAAAAAAAAGATCTTTTGTTCTGTGAAAGAAATTGTTAAGAGAACAAAATGATAAGTCATAGAATGGAAGGAAATCATATATCAAATAAAGGATTTGTATCCAGGATATATTTAAAACACCCTGAAACTCAACATTAAGAAAACAACCCAGTAAAAACTGGACAAAAGATGTGAACAAACAATTCACTAAAGAGTTACCCGAATGAAAAATAAGCACATGCAATGATGCTCAAAATCACTGATCATTAGGGAAACACAAAAGTACAATGAGAGACCTATAAACATTTATTAAAATGGCTAAGATAAATAAGCCTTGGAGTGCTAAGGGTTCCTGACAACGCCGAGTAAGAGGAATGCTCATGCATTGCTGGTAGGAATGGAAAGTGGTATATTCACTCTGGAAAGCAATTTGGCAATTTCTTATAAAGTCAAATATGCACTTTACAATATGACCCAGCAATCTTACTCCTAGATATGTACCCAAGTAAACTGAAAACTTATATTCACACACACACCAAAAAACATGTATGTAAATATTATATCAGCTTTAGTCACTATAGCCAAAAAATGGAAATAACCAAGATGGCCTTCAAACAGCAAATCGATACAAAAATAGTAAGACATCATACAAGGGAATACTATCCAGCAATTTTAAAAGAATGAACTACTGATTCACACAACATGGATAAATTTTAAACATGTTTGCTAAGTGAAAGAATTTAGAGTAAATTAGCACTCCAGAAAATGCCAAACTATAAGGAAGGAAAATAAATCAGAGTTCCCAGAGGTTCTTAGATGACACTAGGGTGTATTGTGAAGGGATATTTAGGATAACAGAATTGTTCTATACAGCACTGTGGTGGTGTACACACAATTGTAAGCATTTATAAAAAGAGTAAGAGTAAGATTAACTGTAGGAAGTTATTTTTTAATGGAAATTAACCTGGATATTAGGGATCTTTGGGATTGAATTCAAACTTTGGTAAATGAAATTAACTTTAATACAAATGTATGACATAACTCACTGAAAGGGGTGGGTAAAACATGGAGCTAACTGGATATTATAAGGATAAAGGCAAAAAGAGCTATACATATATCTCCTACTCTAGTTGGTATTCTTTTATCATAGGGGTACAGATTAGCAGTCCTAAAACTTCTTTATAAATGTATTGTACATAATGGGAGGCAGATTTCTCACCACTGGAGAAAGAGGTTACGGAGATGCAAGGGAGAAAAGCTAGAATGAATACTATAGAAATAGATTTTAATTGTAAGTACCAATATGAACTCATGTTTGTTTTAATATCAAATAAATTTCAGCGTTTCTCAACCTCAATATTATTGACATTTTGGGTCATATAACTGTTGGAAGAAACTGTCATGTGCACTGCAGAATGTTTAGAGGTGTCCCTGGCCTCCACCCACTAGATGCCAATAGCGTCCCCTCAATTGTGACAAACAAAAATGTCTCAAGATGTTGTCAAATGTCCCTTGATGGAGTTTCAAATCACCCCCGAGACCCACTGAGACAGACAGATACAGAAATACAGATGTTTGTGGAAACAGGAGTTAGTACACATACATATATCTCCTACTGTCATCCACTACGAGAGCATAGCAGTAATGACAGCCCAGTTGCAACAAGTACAAGCACCTATATCCTGCTTTCCAAATACCTTTCCTGCATGAAAGGAATCAAGGCTTCTTGGAGAAATGCCTGGATCTAGGGCTGGATCAGGAAAAGTATAAGATGAGCATAGAGCATCTTGTGGTGTCTGAAAGTAAGAAAGTGCTTAAATAATTACAAAAAGACGTGGGCGTGTCAAAAGGACAGAGGTACCCATCTGAAAGAGTTCCCAAAGATAAAAACTTGAGCAATTTGAGCAACAAAATTAATAATACTATCACATTATAACTCCAAGAATAAATGTTAATGAGTCCATATGTATATAAATAAATGATTGAATGAGTAAATAAATGGAGGACAAATTTTCCAGAAAGGGAAATTCCAATAAATAGAATGACTGAAATAGAAAACTATCATTAGAACACCATAGTAATAATTGATGTAAGCATGATCCACAAATGAATGTGAAAATAGTCGGGGGCGGGGAGAAACAGGATATTTGCATGGTCTCAAAGTACCTCCCCCTCTCAATTTACTAATTACTGTGATGGCTTTAATGTATGTACACAAATTCTCTGATACTCTTCCTTCCAGGAGAGCTCAGTTCCTCTCCCCTGAGTGTGAGATGGACTTTAGTGACTCATTTCCATGAATGGAGCATGGAAAAGAAAAAAAAAATGACACAATGTATAAGCCTCGTAGATACTATCATAAACAAATGATCAATGCTAACACCACCAGTAATAAGGAAAATTTATCATGTACCACTGATACGAGGCAATGAGAAGGGCATATCACATCTCTGGGTTTCTTTCTAAAAATCCATAACCTTAGAGTAATCACTACAAAACATCAGCCAAATCCAAACTAAGATATTCACCAGACTTCCTGACCACTACGCTTCAAAAGTGTCAAGGTCATGGAATACAAAAAAGACTGAGAATCTCTCACTGATTGTAGGATATTCAGGTGACATGATGGCTAGATGCAGTGTTGGATACTGGATTGGATTCTGGAACAGAAAAAAGGCCATTAATAGAAAAGGTGGGAAATCCAAATAAAATCTGTAGTTAACAGTATTGTATCAATATTAGCGTACACACACACACACACACAAACATACACACACAATGGTTATATAAGATGCTTGCATTAGAGGAAGCTGAGGGAAAGGTCTACAGAAACACTAATTATTTAAAACTTTTCTGTAAATCTAAAATGATCTCAAAGTATTTCTAAAATTTTATGAAAAAATCATTGGCAAGATAGAATTAAATATGGTTAAATAATGAAATGGATAGAAATAACAGAAAAACTTAAGGTCGTGTCAACATTCAATGAAAAGAAAGATGAGTATTAGTATTCTTGTCACACTTCAACAACTTGAGATGAAAAATAAACTACTGAATTGTTAAAATGTGTCAGAGTCATGACAGTCAAATGCATTATCTCTGGAAATAATAGAGCATGTACATGTTCTTATTGTTTTGGGAGTAAATTGAGTTCAAAATTATATCCATAGAAACTGCATATTTTTGGCCAAAATGAACAATTCTGATCATTTTTTTCAGACAAGAATGATACCTGAATATTCTCATTTCAAGTTTTGACTGCACTACTGTCCCCTAAATAGTAGAGAGTGGCATGGGGGACCATGTTTGTTAAACTAAGAATGAGTTCCAAATTTAGAGTGAACATACATCTCATAGATTTCCAGAATTTGAAAAAAAATTTCTCAGTTGATCTGAGAGCTGTGTAAATCAACAAGAAATTTGCAGAGAAAATTTCCCTAATGTAAAAAGTTATCTTTCTTGAACATGTGTGTATTCCTTACTTATATTCCTTCACACATATATGCACAGCTCCACACACCCTGCCATGGATTCTCCATTGCCTGTGCAACATTATTCACAAAATGGATGGTGGCTCAGATTCATATCTTCATTCAGTCATGATTTGCAGAATAAAAAGAAATGCATTGTAATTCTTGTATGGAAAAAATTATGAATCATGAGAGAAGAGCAACTGAAAATTCCAAAGATAGGACTGCTGCCTGGTAAAAAGAAAAGGGAACCAGATGTTTAAATTGCCAAGAAGTAATCATTGAAGTTGACACATTTCAGAGAATAATATACTTGAAATATCCTTGCCTCATAATCTAATAATAGCACTATGTTTTTATCATCAGGATCCTCACAGTTATGGACATAGAACTACACTTGATATCACTATTAAGCCCCATTTTGCTCCCATCCATCCCCACCATAATATGTATGGTCAAATAAAACTCCTTACCACTTCCCAAGCACAGCAGGCTCTTTCACAACTCCATGTTTTTATACATGTTAGTCCATCCACTTGAAATACTGAACCCTCCCATCTATCTAATATCCTTGAAGAAACCAGTCAATTATTTCTTTCACTTTCCACATTTATTGTAATTATCTGTTTAACTGTCTCACATAATTGACTGTGAATCTGTTGATGACAGGGGTACTATGTTGTAATCACTTTTTATCCTCAGCACATACCACAACTCTGGCAAAGAGCAGGCTTTGATACATATTTTTCTAATGGTTGAACCATAGTTGAAAGTGTGCATTTTCAACAGGCAAGATTATGGAGATCTTGAAAAGCTAGAAATAAATTTGGACTTAAGCAGGTTATTGAAAGCTTTGAGGGAAATTATAATAAAATGAAAAATATGTTTTGGGCAGCCATGGAAGTGTGCTGCCGAAATTTTCCTTCCAGAAAGAACTTGCCATTCAGCTGCAATGGGGTGCAATTAGCTGCCATTCTCCTCCTATTAATAGCGCTTTCAGGGACCTCTTTAACTTTGATCTGAGGCATGTTTTCCCAGGCAGCCCCATTCAATGACAGCATGGTGGGGGTAAAAGGGCCTGGCCATTTCCACTCAGTGTAGGACTGTTCTAATAGGTAGTATTTGCTCCACAGTTCCATATTGGTTTGGCCAAGACTACTACATCTTCACTGTGGTCTGAGGAATCCCCCGGCCAAAGTGTGTGTCCTTTCCCTCTTCCCTTTGCAAGTACTGGGGCTGTATCATGGACTGAATGCTCTTCATGCCCAATCCTGTTTCTTCCCATTTTTCTCTCTTACCAGTATTACTTCCCCCAACTCTTGATACTCCTAACCATCTTGCCTCTGCTACCATCTTGCCAAATCTTGAGCTCCTAACTGCAACTAGTGTCTTTTTCACAGAGAAACTAGCTGACATGCTATTGAAAGATTCATCTGATAGCAGTATCTGCATAGGTTACAGAGCTATTCTGACTGGGCTCAGAGATACCGGCTCAAGGATTTCAGAGCATGTCAGTATGGTGTGAGTGTGAGAAGGAAGCAGAAGGGATGAAGTGCTCAAGAATGACACAGTTTTGAGCCAAATATCAGGCAGGATCGTGGTACTACAGATAGGAGTAAGTTGGAAGGTGACTCTAATTTGGGCTAGAGGCTGATGTTAGGCTTTGAAATTTTGAATTTATAGTAATGTTGAGGTGTATGATATCCAGCAGGCAGTTAAAGATATGGAGTGAATTCTGAATGTTCAGGGAGAATCACCGAGGAATACTTTGAGATTATCTCCATGAGAGCAGTAGAATCAAAGGGATAGCTCTCTGGTTGTGGTGGTGGAGAGTCATACTGATTCTTGTGAAATACCCTTGAGTTAAGATTTTTTCTTCTAAGGTTCTAGCTGCTTTCTAAGCCAGATGTTCTGTTACCGTCTTGCCACTAAACACACTGAATTAACGACTAGGGCATCAGTATTTTGTTGCTATTTAGATGTAGTGAGATTAAAAAAGTAAAGCAGGATGCAAAGTATGGAAAGCTTCTCAATTGTGTGTGAGCAAATATATCCGGCATTCTGTCAGGTGATAAGAACAAATAAATGTAAATATCAAAGCCAGCATATTCATAGTGCACATCAGTGGTAATGGAGTTTGAATGAAAGCAGAAATAACTTCAAAAAGATATGTGCCCATGGAGTTCCCTCATGGCTCAGTGGTTAACGAATTCGACTAGGATCCATGAGGATGTGGGTTCAGTCCCTGGCCTTGCTCAGTGGGTTAAGGATCCGGGTGGTCACAGCATTGCTGTGAGCTGTGGTGTAAGTCACAGACACGTCTTGGATCCCGTGTTGCTGTGGCTGTGGTGCAGGCCCGCCACTGTAGCTCTGATTCAATCCCTAACCTGGGAACCTCCATATGTTGCGAGTGCAGCCCTAAAAAACAAAAAAAACAAACAAAAAAAAAATGTGCCCTTCGTAAAATACTTTTGAGATGGAGTAGCAGTAGCAGACTTTTTATTTTCTTTTCGATTTTTTTTGGGGGGAGCCACTCCTGCGGCATGTGGAAGTTCCTGGGCCAGAGATCAAACTCCACAGCACAGCAGTGACCCAAGCTGCTGCAGTGACAACGCTGGATCCTTAACCTTCTGAGCCACCAGGGAAATCTATTTTAATTTCTTTTTGAAGAGAGGCACAGCTGGCTGAGTTGAATTTATTTCTAAAGTACAGTGTCTCTTCTGAGTAGTCCTATACATGTACGTAGTACCAAGCCGGAGTGGTAATCTGCTAAAGCTAAGAACTGAGTGAGGTGGACTTTTTTCTTGTAACCTCTGTACCCTCAACACAATATTAAAGGGCCATTCTAACTCTAGAGCTTTCCATAGCATTAGCTGAGGTTCTTGGGCTTCATCATGTCATGTCTTCTCCCTCTGACCATCCCCATTCCTTGGCCCTCCACTCCACAAGTGTTGCTCCTAAAGGTACCCTTTAATAAACCCTCTACATATTGAGCTCTATCTTAGCATCTGCTTCCTGGGCAACCCAATCTCCGACAACAATCATGTTGAATCCAGCGGTTTTCTAAAAAAGAAAATATAACATATCCAAGTGTGGTTGCTAGAATGCAGGAGCTAGTTCAATATTCAAAGACCTATCAATGAAATTGGCCTAATTACAGAGAAAAAAGAGAGAAATCATACGATATACTCAATAGATACTTAAAAAGCATTTGTTAAAATTCAATATCTATTCAAAGTTAAGGGAAAAAACCCTCTTAGGAAATTACATAGAGAAAGCAATATACTTAATCTGATATGAGATATTTACCCAATAAAAGCTCACAGTAAGCACTTAGGTAATAGTAAAACTTAAAACTCCCCTTACCTCTCACCCTGAGATCAGGAACATAAAAAGGATGTTTTATATTAGTACTTTTATAAAATCTTACACTGGAGACAGGAATCAATGCCAAAAGACAAGTTAAAAATAATAATAAAGACTGGAAAGGAAAAATATAAAGTGTCAGTATTTGAAAAAAGATGAGAATTAATAAGTGAATTTTGCAAGGCCATTGATCAATGTAAAAAATGTACTCCTATAAACTATAAACAATCAGAAAGTGAATTCTTAAAAATATATATTTATAATAGTATCAGAAACATCAAATACTAAGGAAAAAAATTAATAGCTGTAAAGACCGAAAAATTACAACACACTATTAAGAGAAAAACTTAAAATACCTTAAAAAATGGAGGAATATCATACTTTAAAAATAAAAATTCACTTGCTAATTCTTATATTTATATGAAACTTCAAAGAATCAAGAAAAGCCAAGATACTCTTGAGGCAGAATAACTGGACAACCCCAGAAGAGTGCCAAGAGATTGGGAGTCAAAATTCCCTAACGTGGCATTCGCATCCTTCATCATTTGATCTGCCTGCCTCTCCACCTCTCCCAGCCTCTCAATGCTCTACTTTTCCCATAGACATGTTATGCTAATTAATTTCCACGCCTTACTTGACTCTAGAATTCCTTTCTTCTTTTTCTTCACCTGGTTAACTTCAACTCAGTCTTTCAGAGTTGGTTAAGGATTCACTTCCTCTAGTACGGCTTTTTTTAGTATTCCTAGGCTGCCTTAGCCACCTCCCCCCACCCCAAACTCTGCGTTCCATAGTATCAGTGTATACTTCTATTGTACACATTAATTTAACAAATGTTTATTGGGCATCTCCTATGATTCTAGATAACGATGTTTGTCAGAGCACATAGTATGTTACATTATACATTGGATAGTGACCGTAGACTTTGAACTCCCCACTGCCTGTAGACTGTAAACTGTCTTGACATCAGGGTCTGGGTCTCATATTTCTATATCCTCATTTTCTAGCACAAAGCCTAATCATAGGAAGAGCCTTATAAACATTTGTTGGATTCATGTAGAGTATGGTGCATATGCATGCACTCTGTGAACTTATCTAAAGCTGGATCTACTTTTCCCTGAATTTCTCTTCCTGTGTGCTTCTGGGTTAGGCTTTTCCACAAGAGAACTCTGCATGAGATTAGGAAGGCAGAAGGAAGTAGTAACCATTCTTATGCTCCGAAATTTAGTATAGAACCAGGTACTTTTACAGCTCAGCCATATTGTCACTTATCTGGCTTTCCTGTCACTGTGGGGCAGAAGCAAGAACTGAAGCTCCTCCAGCTACTGCAAGATTTTCAGCTTCTTCGAGCCCTGAGCATTCTATGGAAGGCTCTTGCTTATGAATCTAGTGAGGAGCCAGCTGTCAGGAAGAAAACTGGATGTGAAGTGGGGGATAGCATGATAAACTAAAGCCTAAGAGGACAAAATAACACCTGCACTCTTTCTCACCTCCTCCAGCCTTGATGATGGAGACCTGTGGGATGGACTGGTGCCCTTTACCGTAGATACACAATGCATACTGGGCCTCTTTGGATTTTGGAGACATTTGGGTCTTCATTTTGGTCCTAGTTCGGGTCCAGTCTATCCACTGAGTAACTCAAAAGGCTCCAGTTTTGAATGGGCTCAGAACAAGGGAAGGCTCTGTATTAGGTTCAGACTCCTATGTAAGCTACTCAACAACTTAGGCAATATGACCTGACAGATATGATGGTGCCTGAAATGTCAGTACCAGGCAGATGCTGTATAGAACTTTTGTCAGCCTTCTCTTAGTGAATCAAAGCACAGACCTTTACAATTGAGAGTAGAGAAATGCCAACTGCAGGCATTCTCATTTTGACAAATAGCTTCTTATTTGCTATTGTGCCCCAGTGGATACTTCAAGTTACCATGTGTCCTAAGTTGCCCCTCATAAATTGGATGCTGTCTAAGATGCTGACACAAACAGTTGATCCTGCACAGCAGCAGTCAATCAAGAGGAAGGTACATGTTAGTTTGACTCAAGAAAGTTCTGGAGACACAAGTAAATTGCATAAGCAAGTGGCCCAGATGCCCATTACCCTTATTATTGCTACATTATCCTCTCTCTCCAGCCCATGACTATGGTCTTATGGGGAGGCACCTATGACCAATTATCTGAAAAAGAAAAAACTTGAGCTCGGTTTATACTATGCAGACACCACCCAAAAGTTGGCAGAGGTACTGTTCTAGCTTCACTCTGGACAGCCTTGGAAAAATTGTGACGAGAAAGCTTCTCAGTAGGCAAAACTTTGATCAGTGTACCTGGTTGTTCATTATGCTTAAAAGGAAAGATGGCTGGAGGTACAGATCTGCATTGATTCATGAGCTTTGCTAATGGTTTGGCTGGGTATCCAGGGATTTTGAAAAAAATAAAATAAAATTGGAAACATAGTGACAAGATCTGGGAAGAAGTATATGGACAGACCTTTCTGAATGGGCACAGAGTGTGAAGATATGTGTGTACCAAGCTTAATACCTATCAAAGAGTGACTCAGCAGAGGAGTATCTTAATAATCAAATGGATAAGTTTGTCTGTTCTGTGGAAGTCAGCCAGTCATCCTATTTCCCCAGACAGTCTTGTCATTGCTCATCATGAACAAAGTAGTTAGTGAGAAGGTTGGAGATGATGCGCAAATAACATGGACTTCTGCCCAAGAAGTTTTATCTGGCTCCAGCCACTGCTGAGTGCCCAACTTACCAAAATAGAGATGAACAGTGAGCTCCTAATACAACGCCATTCCCTAGAGGTGTCAGCCAACTTCCAGGTGGTAGAATGACTGCACTGGACCACTTGCATTAATAGAAAGGGCATTGCATATTCTCGCTGGAATATACACTTACTCTGTGTATGAATTTACCATTCCTTCTTGCAATACTTGTGCCAAAACCACCATCAGCATCTTCTTCCTCCTCATGATGATACTCCACACAGCATTGCTTCTGACCAAGGGACTCATTTCACACACACTAAAGAGTGAATATGGGCTTGTTCTGTGAGGATCCTGTAGGTCATCCATGTCTTTGCAGTTCATGGTGCTGAGAGAGGGATACAGGCTCCTAATTGTCTTTATAGATTTCAGTTTGTCTTCACAAGTTTGTTCTCTCTTGTAGCTTCATTTGTCCTTGAGGGTTCTGCTTGATTCTCATTCATTCCAGTTGATCCTCACAGGTTTGTTTGTCCCAGCTCTCCCCACTCTGTGCCCATCTTTCTTCCCTGGTTGCCGACCCTGATGGCTTCTTGCCTGACACCAAATGCAGAAGCAACAGCCTTATAATAGACTGCTTAACAAGATCCTGCAAGAGTAAAACATCAAATTCCTATAATAAATCTTCATCTTGTATCACTCATAGTACTTCTGCTTCTTTGACCAAACTCTGACTGATAAATGCAAGCTATATGAGTTTTAATGTACTAGTTAGTTCAAATGACAGGATTTGTCCTTTTTTGGTTTTGTTTTTTTACTTTTAATAGGCGAAAAAGTCACTTCTGTTATGGTAATATTCTTTCATCTTTGCTCTGAGCATAATTTGGTATTTCAGGTTCTAATTAATATGACAGTGCATTTTGAAATGGTGAAGCTAAAAGTAAACCTAACAAGTGGGGTGTCCCTTTGACCTGAGACTTCATATGAGTCAGGCAATTCCATGTTTCTGTCCTCACTTAACCTGTCATCCTTCTATTTTTATTTGACTTAGAAAAGATTATTATATTTGCAAAGAATATGAAGATGAGTATCAAAATGGGCACACTGGACCCTGTTAAATTATGGGTGGCAGAATACATAATATACTAAATGCAAAATCAATCTGGTAAGAGATTTTCTGCATAGGCTCTGTCTTCCTCTTTAGCTCAGCTCAACTGTCCCTGGGTGATTGCAGTCAGAAGGAACAGCCATAGTAATTCCACAGATCATTTGGTCAGATGCTTTCTTGTAACACTGTTTTTTTTCCCATTTAAAGCAGAGAAAAATAAAAGTTTCAGGGGATGGTGATGGTTTTACTAACCATTGTCAAGATGTAAGAGGGTCTCAGGGGATCTATCAGACCCCTGGCTCTGGAGGGCTATAACTGTGAGACTAACTGAACCTCATGTATCCATTTACTCCCAGAGCAAGCTTATAGGTCACTGGTCTTGGTATTCCATCCAGCAGTTTCTGCTATCTAGTGCTTAAGAGATGCCTCAGGGCCAGGCCCAAGGATGTTTTGAGCTCAGTATGAACAGCCTTCAGAAAAATGAAAGGTAACTTCTCACTTTCTCTCCCTGATTATGGCTCATCTTCAGGTTCTCATGTTGCATTGGGCCAGCCAGGTGTGGTAGGTAGAATAATGACCCTCCTTCCCAAAGATGTCCACATCCTAATCCCCCAAATTGGTGATTATGTTAGGTTATGTGGCAAAGAAGAATGAAGGTTGCAGACAGAATTAAGGTTGCTATTCAGCAGACCTTGAGATGGATTACCCAGATGGGCTCAATGTAATGACATGCGCCCTTAGAAGTAGAAGAGTTCAGTAGAAGAAAGAACCAGTAAGATGACAGTGTAAGAAGGAACTGGCCCAAATGACTTTGAAAATGGGGGAAGAGGGCAATGAACCAAGGAATGTGGATAGTCTTTAGAAGCTGCAAAGGCAAGAAAATGGATTAGAACTTCCTGAAGGATTGTAGCCCTGCCTCCACCTCGACTTTAACACAGTGAGATGAATTTTGGACTTCTGACATCTTGAATTGTAAGAATAATAATTTATGATGTTTTAAGGGCCACTAAGTTTTTGGTAATTTGTTAAGCAGCAATAGAAAATGAATACGCCAGGCAACAGGTTAACCTATTTCTGTCCTGACTAAATGACCATTTGGGAGGCCTCTCTCTCTCTCTCTCTTTTTTTGAAATTCCCAGGGCAGGGATTGAACTTGCACCACAGCAGTGACAACGCTGGATCCTTAACCCACTGTACCACAAAATAACCTCCTGAGGGGCCTCTTTTATGCCTTTTTATATCTTCTTCTTGTCTGCTCTGTTTTGTATAAATTCTGATTTTTGGAAACCTTTTCATTTCCCCTGTGAAGTCTGTTTGCTCAAACCATCTTAGACTCAAGTTCATAATTCTACTTTTGATTTATTTTCGTGTACTCTCATCTTACTCTGAGCCTTTTCTTCCTTCAACCAATCTATTCTATGCTTTTGTATGCCCTCCTGCTTCATCCAAAGACCACTGAGATTTGCTCATGGCCCAATTTCCATACCAAGATTCAAGTTTCCATACCAAGATTCAATATATTGCCCTGGTCGTACTCTCTTCCTGTGTTAACATTCTATTTCCACAGTACATCTTGTTTACTACATGTTGTAAAAGCAAGTTTATAGATCTAATGCATAGTAAGTCCCTTTCCTGGAGCCATCTGAGGAAGAAAGAAATAGGATATATGTGGGGCAGAGGGTAAAATGATATTAGAATGTAACAGTTACTTCCCTTTCATCTACTAGCATTATATGATTGGTGTGAAACAGATCACTCATCTGATTCCATAATTATCTCTTCATCTCTGTTCCCTCTTCAAAACTCTCTGAGACCAAAGGAATTATTTCCTGTGGACTCATGTGCTTCCCAACTCCATATTCATTACCCTCCAAAATTTTTCCTTTGTCTTTACGTGGCACGTAAGCCAAAATATCATATATATGAACAATAATCATCAAGCACCTGCTCCATGCCAGGCACTATTCTAGATGCTGAGAACACAATAGTTAACCAGTCTTGACTACCTCAACCAAATAGGTATTTTTCTCAGGGCAAGGTTGAGGGAAAGCATTTTAAGCCAAAGGAGCTGCAGAGAAAATGTCACAGGGGCATGAAATACATTCATATGATTAGGGACTTAAAAAATTGGGGGGAGCATCAAAATATAAAAGGAGGGAGCATCACTGAAAGTCAGGCTAAAGTGTTTGTTCTTTGCCCTAAGAGAAAAGTGAAAGTATCAATATTAAGAAAAGGAATGACATGGTTAAATGTACAAGTAACTGTACAAGTATGGTTGCAGTGTGGGGGATAAATTGGAGGGGGAAAGACCTATTAGAAAATTATTATAGGAGTTCCTGTCGTGGCGCAGCGGTTAACGGATCTGACTAGGAACTATGAGGTTGCGGGTTCGATCCCTGGCCTTGCTCAGTGGGTTAAGGATCCAGCGTTGCCGTGAGCTGTGGTGTAGGTTGCAGACGCGGCTCGGATCCTGCGTTGCTGTGGCTGCAGTGTAGGCTGGCGGCTAACAGCTCCGATTAGACCCTTAGCCTGGGAACCTCCACATGCTGATGTGTAACCCTGTCACCACGCTGTGCAGCTGGGTATAATGGAAAATAAATAAATAAATAAAATTAAAAAGAAAATTATTATAATAGTATAAGCAGGAAAATATAAAGTCCAGAGGTTAGGCAGTTGCAGTAGTTATGGAGGGGAAAGAACAGGTTAGAGAGATATCCTAGAGGTTGGTGAATGATTAGATGTAGAAAGATGAATGAAAGGGAGTTGTCTAAGTAGAATCCAGGGGTCTATCCTAAGTGATTAACGTGAATAGTTTACAAATTTTTATTAAGTGCCTATCAGGTGCCAAACACAGAAATAAAAATTCAAATAAGACATAAGCCCAAACCTCGTGATCATTCATTTGAAAAGATAGACACATAAAAAGATAATTTCAATAAAATATGGCATGTGTTATTTTAAAAGTTTACATAATTGTTATGGAAATTCTGAAGGGGAGTACATATCCCAACCTCTAGAGGAACTTATTGTTGAAGGTGTGTTGGAATTTTCTAAATGAAGAAAATTGTGAAAGAAAAGTACAGTAGGTCTAAGTCAGCATAGTATTTACAAAGAATGGTGTGTTAACAGTAGTGGACTATACAGAGGGAATGAGAAGTGTTAGGAAATGATGCTTAAGAGTCAAATAGAGGAGTTCCCGTCATGGCTCCGTGGTTAATGAATCCGACTAGGAACCATGAGGTTGCGGGTTCGATCCCTGGCCTTGCTCAGTGGGTTAAGGATCCAGCGTTGCCGTGAGCTGTGGTGTAGGTCGCAGACGCGGCTCAGATCCCGCGTTGCTGTGGCTGTGGTGAAGGCCGGCAGCTATAGCTCCTGTTAGACCCCTAGTCTGGAAACCTCCATATGCTGTGGGTGCGGCCCTAGATAAGGCAAAAAGACCAAAAAGAAAAAAGAAAAAAAAAGAGTCAAATAGAGACCGTGTTATGGAGAATCTTGTAAGCCATGGTAAAAGAATTGACCTTAATTCCCTATATAATGAGTATCCATTAAAGTTTTAAATAGGGGGTGTAATGGTCAGATTTACGGGTTTTTAATTATTATTATTATTTTCCTTTTAGGGCCACACCTGTGGCATATGGAAGTTCCTGGGCTAGGGGTCAAATCAGAGGTGCAGCTGCCAGCCTGCACCATGGCAACAATGGAACTGAGCCATATCTGTGACCTACATCACAGCTTGCATCAATGCTGGAAACTTAACCCACTGAGCGAGGCCAGGTATCTTTTTTTTTTTTTTTTTTGGCTTTTTGTGTGTGTGTGTGTGTGTGTCTTTTTAGGGCCACATCTGCAGCATATGGATGTTCCCAGGCTAAGGGTCTAATTGGAGCTGTAGCCGCCGGCCTACGCAACAGCCACAGCAATGCCAGATACAAGCCGCATCTGCAACCTACACCACAGCTCAAGGCAATGCTGGATCGTTAACCCACTGAGCAAGACCAGGGATCGAATCTGCAACCTCCTGGTTCCTAGTTGGATTTGTTTCCGCTGTGCCATGATAGGAACTTCTGAGGCCAGGTATCCCACCTGCATCCTCACGGACACTAACCTGCTGAGTCATTATGGGAACTCCAGATTTGTGTTTTAGAAAGATCATCCAGATCACAAGATGGAAGAAGAGCTATTAAGAGGCAGTTGCAGGAGTTCCCTTCGTGGCTCAGTGGTTAACGAATCCGACTAAGAACCATGAGGTTGCGGGTTCGATCCCTGGCCTTGCTCAGTGGGTTAAGGATCTGGCGTTGCCTTGAGCTGTGGTGTATGTTGCAGACGCGGCTCGGATCCCGCGTTGCTATGGCTGTGGCGAAGGCCGGCGGCTACAGCTCCTGTTAGACCCCTAGCCTGGGAACCTCCATATGCCGCGGGTGCGGCTCTACATAAAGGCAAAAAGACAAAAAAAAAAAAAAAAAAAGAGGCAGTTGCAGTAGTACAGACAACAGATGATGGGGGCCTGAACTAGGACAGAGAAGAGCTTGAACAGAGAAGAAAGAAAATGTTGGAAAAATGTTTAGTAGGTAAAATCAAGACTACCTAGTGATCGGGAGTTCCTGTCATGGCTCAGGGGTTAACAAACCTGACTAGAATCCATGAGGGTATGGGTTCCATCCCTGGCCTCGCTCAGTGGGTTAAGGATTCTGCATTACCATGAGCTGTGGTGTAGGTCGCAAACATGGCTTGGATCTGACATGGCTGTTGCTGTGGTGTAGGCCCACAGCTACGGCTCCAGTTGGACCCCTAGCCTGGGAACCTCCACAGGTATGGCCCTAAAAAGCAAAAAAAAAAAAAAAAAAAAAGAAAGGTACTTGTAGCATATGGAGGTTCCCAGGCTAGGGATCAAATCAGAGCCACAGCTGCCAGCCCACACCACAGCTATAGCAAAGCAGGATCCAAACCGCATCTGTTACCTACACCACAGTTCACGGCAATACCGGATCCTTAACCCACTGAGTGAGGCCAGGGATCAAACCAACAACCCCATGGTTACTAGTTAGCTTCGTTAACCACTGAGCCAGGAAGGGAACCCCCAGAGAGCTTCTAAGGCCCTTTGCAGCTCTGACATGCTATGACCCTGTGAAATATATTGTGATTCTCAGAGTTAGGATCAAGAAAGTTTGGTAGAATGCAAGTACAATGGACACTGCTGCCAGATTTGGACAGTACAGTTTGGCCAAATCCTCTCATTTCTACCTTCTTCACTGACTCAGTCCAACCTTAGTCTCTTTAATCTCTGAGCCCAGAGATGCAGATGCAGGTCACTATAGGCAACATGTAAAGTACCCAAGGTATTTCCAACTTGTAGCAATTACATGGCTCAAGTATCTCCATGTCTGACATATTCAGAAAGGTAAAACCACATATCCTTTACTCGGGGGCAGAGGCCAAATACAACCTTCTGCTTATGAAGGCTAATCCATTTGTGCTGCCCCCCAGCCTCTTAATCCTATGCTTTCATAGACACTGAATTAATCCCCAAACTCCCCAAAATTATGTTGGAAGGATAATATCTTCAACATTTAGGCCATAGGAAACAGAATGTTTTTCAGGGTTTCTGGCCTCCGCAGAATTACATTAAGGCATTTCAAATTTAGCTTCATTTAAAATTCTAAGCCAAGAGGATAAGGATTAGCTTTAAGGTCATATATCTCTTAAATCATATAAACTTTCTGAAAGATCTGAAATATGCAATTTATCTTCTACAAATGATTGAAGAACTAGATGTTTTCCTTCACCTCTGAAGTACTGAGGTAAAATTCTGAGTGCATCTCTACTACTAAAGCAAGTCTTGTGATCTGTGTTGGATTTCACAATTTATTTATCCTGGATGAAACATTTCCTGACTAGACTTCTTTGGTGTTCTGCCACATAGCCTGGTCCTCTGTAATCTGTCTCAGTACAGTACCTGCATCTGCCTCAAAACAAGCCTTTGTCTGGTGCAAACATTCATTCATTCAGTCAGTCAACATATATAATGAGTGCCTACCATGTACTACAGTTATGCTCAGTGCTAAGTGCAGAAATAAGTAAGATATGGCTCCTGCCTTCAAGGAGCACACAGGCTCCTTTACAGTGGTAAAGACAAGCAAGGAAATATGCCATTACATTAGAGAGGAGATAAATGTTAGGCATATGGTTAAGAAGCAGACTGACCTGGGTTTGAATTCTAGTTCAACTGTTTTTAGCTGTTTGACCTTGGGCAAGTTATATATCTTCTCTTAATCTTAAATTCTACTATAGATTTTTTTAAAGGACCATGTCAAGGCTTACTTTAGAATGTAGTAATGAGGATCAGATTTTGGCATACAATAAATGCTTAATAAATGGTAGCTACAGCTACTTTTAGTAACAATAATAATGATAATAATAACCACAAGGACTCTTCCTGTAGACATGCCTGAAGTACGGCTTTACCCTATGTCAGTGGTGGCCTGAAAAATAAGGTTTCTAATAAAGATAAGAATGTGAAGATAATTCCAGAGGACAGTTCATGCAAAGACATGGAGATATACGGAAAGTTCTGGCATATGTGGGGAAGAGTTAATAACTAATTTACAGACTACCTGGAAAGGAGTAGAATGACTTGAGTCTGAAAAATTTGCCTCACAAATGTGGAGTCATCTACTCTATCATTTGGCAATAAGATCAAATGGGCATGATATTCAAATATTAATTAATCAAAACCAGAAAAATACGACTTCTTCTTTCAGTCAAGATGGAATAACAAGGACCAGATTTACCTGAACACATGAAACCACCAAAAACAAAACAAAATAAAAACCAGGAAAATGTATTTTTTAAATGGTATTTGAAAGACTGAAAACATCAGACAATGAAGGACAGTGAGAGATAGGAAATAAGACAAGCTCCACAGCAGGACCAGCTTACTGTCTTGAGTTTCCAGGCCATAGGACAGAAAAGGAAACTCAGGCGGAACCTAGTAAACTTGAGTTGAGAAAACAGAAATGAGAGTCCAGGAAGCCCAAGGCAGCTAGCATTCTCAGACCAGAAATGCCAGAGAAGAGAAAGCAATACAGTGAGAGAAACCTGGAGATCTGCAGAGGGTCCCCCTCAAGTATTGAGCAAAATACTATATGCATATTTGTGGGGAAACTATCAAAGGCTAGGCAGCTCAGGTTGCCAGAACTAACTACTATAGATTGGGTAGCTCGAATAACAGAAATGTGTTTCTCATGGTTTTGGAGGCTAGAATTCTCAGATCAAGTTCTGATAGGGTTGTATTTTAGTGAGGGCTCTCTTCTTGACTTGCAAAATGAATAAAAGTGAACAGGGCATCAGCGACCTGTGGAATATAATCAAGCATACCAACATACGCACAATGGAATCTCATGAGGGGAGAGTGAATATAGCAGAATTAAAAAAACTATATCTAGGAGTTCCCATCGTGGCTCAGCAGAAACGAATCCGACTAAGAACAATGAGGTTGTGGGTTCAATCCCTGGCCTTGCTCAGTGGGTTAAGGATCCGGTGTTGCCGTGAACTGTGGTGTAGGTTGCAGACGTGGCTCAGATCCCGTGTTGCTGTGGCTGTGGCTGTGGCATAGGCCGGCAGCTGTAGTTCCGATTAGACCCCTAGCCTGGGAAAATTCACATGCCACTCCACACGTGGCCCTAAAATGACAAAAAAGACAAAAAAAAAACTTTATCTATACTCTAGTTAAAGCAATTATAAAAATATTTGTGTATACTGACTGCAAGACAAGGCACAAAATGAAAAGTGGATCTGAGAGAGGGAATGGATAAGCAGTATTTTCCTCTTTTCTCAAGATTTCATTTAATGTTGGTGTTTTAGTGTTATTTATAATAAGAAAGACAATGTTTCTTAAAGTAGATTAAATAACAAATGCATTAAAATTAAGTCGATGGCTTGGGGAGTTCCACTGAAATATTTTTGCTTAAGTTATTTTAAGAAAACCTAATCTGTTTCTGGAGTACCAAAATCTACTAGATAGTCCTAGGAATAGAGAAGAATTTATATATATATCTATAGGACAAGGGGGGGGAGCACCAAAACCCAGACTTTCAAAAAAGGTTGTTTTAAAATAATTTTGCACTCAGGCTTGACAGAAAAGCACCAGAATTGCTAACTGATCCTCTTAGCCAAGAGAGGAGCAGTTTAGGACTTGTGGGAATGATGGCCTGCCTAGCCCTTGAACACAGACCTTGGAGCACCCTGAGTCTGGAGTGGCTAGAAAAACCTGGAGGTTTTTGAGCCAGCATACACTCCACACCCATATTCTTCTGATAAAACTTGGCTGATGCTACTAATACCAAAAAAAATCTGTCTGTTCTGACTTGTCTTATAATAAAATATGAACGAAATATCAGATGGATACCTGGGATTCATATAGGAATGGATTGGTCAAGGATATTTTGAATTTGGCCCTCTGTTGGTGAGTCCACATATCAGAGTCCCTCCTCTCACCCCAGGGCTTAATGTCTGGAAAGGTTATTGTCTCTCTCCAAATAATTTCAGCAATGGTTGGATTTTTTCCCCATCTCTATTTTAAAAATATGGCTTTCCCTAAGCCATGTGATTATTCTTTAGGAGAAACAAAGGTGTTGTTTGCTGTACAGAAAGAAATAATCAAACAATAATGGTTTAGGATGTGCTTTTGTGAAATAAATAGTGGCAAGGCAAGTATATTTAAAATGGGTCTTCAAGAGCAGAAGAATGAAAACAAATGGAGTTAAAGTGAAAGGACGTATTCTAGAATCTTAGCTCCCTTTTGTAGCTCCAAGGACTGGGCAATCAACAGCTGGATTTTCAAAAATCATAGAATCACAGGACACAGAACTGAAAAGAACTGTAGGCATCATTTAATCAAGTGATTTTCAAACTTTATAGCCTTGTTAACATGAAATATTTCTTGGAACTCCACTATTTAAAAGATATACAAAAAGTGATGGCTTGATTAAAGCAAGGGTAGGAAGCTCAGAGTAGAGTTAGCGTCACAGTCTTTCTCCAAAACGTAACTCCATGACCTCTGCCATTTGACTCTTAATAGAACTCTGAAAGGTACAGCTTTTTTCAAATGGGAAACTGAACCCCAGAGGGAGGACAAACTCTACCCAACATCACTAGTCTGGTCAGCAGTTGAATTGTGACTAGAAGCCTGGTCCTTAAGCCCAGAGTGCTTTCTGCTATGCCATATTTCTGAGAAGTCTGAAAACTTTTCAGAAAGTAGTAATAAACTTGCTTTCATTTACGTTCACTTTACTGGGTGGGGGAGGGGTTCTGTGCTAGTGTTCTTACTTTTAACCTTGAGTTTTTATCTCATTTCCCTTTCTAATCTTTTAGTATGGTCTCTTAACTGGCATGGGTAGAAGCTGGGGATTGAAACAGTGACGTGATCTCAGGGAACTGTACATCCTAGGTAAAAAGCTTTCCTGAGTAGCAAAGGATTTATCATTGTGAAGCTGGCACTTAATTTGATGATAAAAGGCTTACTAACATAGTGTCTGGCGCTTAGTAGATATTAAATAAATGTTAGTGCCCTTCTGTCTCCTCTTCACTTGACAAATGATAGATTGAAAGTCATGTTCCCAACTGCCAGAATAAACAAAGCACTTGCAAAACAATAGGATTCTGATTTTGTAGATGAACACCTTAGCTGAGTTTCTCAAGGACCTGGGAGGCAGTGAGCATTTTAGCTAAAGAAATACAAGCAAAGTTCCTTATATTTTTCTCTTCTCATCTGGCATCTAAGCAGCTCTCTTCTCCTGCAAATACTCTGTCTGTGACTACAGATCACAAAACAAAAGAGATGGGTTAGTCCTGCTTAAGTGCATCATTGTGCTAATGAAATTAATCAGTTGCAATGACAGCCTTAGAGCAGCAGGGAAGCTTACAAAATGGTAGCAGTTAAGAAGTGGCTGCTGGAGAGAGAAGCTGAATGCAATCAAGGATGAAATAAAGCAAAATAAGATTGGGTTAAAAAAACTGCTCAGCAATCAACTGTCAATAAGGCCTTAGAATAAAGGGAAAAGGGGACTTAGCGGTTAAAGTCTAATGAAGAAAGTGTTTGCAGAGACTGTGGTCCCTTTCCTGTTTTATTGTTTGTTTTTCACAGTAGGTTAAATTTCTATAAATGTAACAAATAGAAAATATTCTCATTAGTTATACAAATATGTGTCCATATGGCCAGTATGTAGATAAAAAGGGATTGAAGTGCAGGGCCCTGGGTCCAGGTCTGCTAGCTGTCTGTTTTCCACTGAGCAAGTTCCTTCCCTTTTTTAGGACTCAGTTTCCCCATCTAGAAAATGACAAGGTAGGCTAGACACTCTAAGGAATATCCTTCTGGTTCTAACATTCTAAAACCCTGTGGCTCTTGATAGAAGTTTTATTACACAAATGATTTTTTTGTGTCATAGATACTCTTGGTAAGGTAGCAACTTGAGTTCAAAGTACTAAGATCAATTTTTTGACTTTATGGAATATTTACACTTCTGAGATAAAAAGATCCTGTGAAGCAAATGGATTAATGGCTATCTAAATGGGTCTGTTTTGAATACTATTTACATCTTGTTTTTCATCCATTGACCTCAACCACTATCTCTAGGGACAGCACTTCCAACATCTTCCAACTCCACAGCAAATAGACTTCACTGCCAGGAAGCTTCATGTGATGCATATCGAAATTTTTCTGCCCTGCAATTTCATCCATTTTCTCCTTTCCTCGACTTCAACCCTTCCCTGTCAAGTACCAATATAAGGGTGGTTGCTTTATTTTCCTTTTTTAAAGCTGGTATTTATTAACCTAGGAAGGTATGGAGAAAATATTAGAAACTCACGACAAAGATTTGTGAGATTAAATAGGTGGGAAAAATTCATAGCAGGTAATAAACATTTTTCTCAGCCCCCTGAAGCTGGAAAATCGCTGTTTGGATTCATTCACCATAAATCCAGGCGAGGGAATTTGGTTCCTAGAATAAGTGAGGATGGAGTTTGTAAGGTTCGTATATCCATAGACATGACCAAGCAATTCATCTACAGGTTCCCAGATCTGGTCAGGGTCTCTAAAGACTATTGGCAACCATGGTCCTTGCAAATTTGGAAAATGCATTTGGAGAAAATTTATGTGAGAACTCTGGAATAAAATTTCATTTGTGTAAGCTCAGAGTTGGAAACCTCCCTGTCCATTTACCAGAAAAATTAAAGAAATGAAATAGTGTCCACAGGATTCAGTGTCATATGGCCTACTTCTACAAGTGGTCCTGAAAGCTTGTGTAACTTTGGAGGCAGAATCAGCATGATTTACTGATAAATGCAGTGTGAGGAAGAGGTTGCGGATGACTCTCAGGTTTCAGATTTAAGCAGATGACATCCTTTACTGTTGTTGAAATCTGCTAAGGAATATGGAATTTTGGGGGGTGGATTAAGGAAATGATGGGATAAGATTTAAGGCCTAAGAATGAGAAGGAAAGAAAGTCAATAATAAAAACATTAAAACCGGAACAAAAATAAAATGAATAAAAAATTAGAAACATTTAAGGAGAGAACCAGAAGTATGAGAGGCAGCAGGAACAGAGGAAAAGGAGCAGATCAACTTATTGTTGCTCTTTGGTCTTGGTCTTGATTTTCTTTTTCATAAAACCTGAAGTGTTTACAATGTAAATTCTATAAGACCAATTTAGTAGTTTCAGGGGTTTTATAAAGGCTTAATCAGACTTAAATTTCTTGGAAATCTTTGCAAACTAAAAAAGGTAATGTTAACATAATCCTCTTCTTTTTTTTTTAAGTGGTCACAATTTAAAAAACATATGGAACATATGGAAGTTCCCAGGCTAGATGTCAAATCAGAGCTGCAGCTGAGGAAGCAGTAGGATGAGGTGATTTGACTGAAATTCTTCCTTGATAAAACAAGTTGTGGCTCAGCAGGTTAAGGCCAAAATACTTAACCTATGAGAAGGATCATCACCATGAATCCCCAGCCTACCTTAGCTCCTCCTGTCATCCCCTTTCTTTTATCTCTGTATTCCAGCCCTACTGAATTTATCGTAATTCTATTTAAAACAACACCTTTTTATGACTATATGCCTTTGCATATACTATTTCCTGTAAAGGTTTTTACTTCTTTTGCTATACAAGAAATTCTTTAATCTCCTTCCAGAGTGAAAAAAAAAAATCACTTCCTCTAGGAAGAACTACCTGACTTCCCATTCAAGAAGATTTGGTTGTGTGGACTGGAGAAGTCCCATTGTTTTTTTGCAAATCTCTCCATTAGAGCACTCATCACACAACTGTAATTTGAGAGTTTCTCTTTATATGTCAGTTTCTCTCATACACTGTGGACTCACTCCACAAGGTACTAAGTAACAATCTTTATAGCCATATTACCTAGAAGGAAACCTAACATTTGTAATTAATTGTTCCATGCCTTTATTTATTTATTTATGTATTTATTTATTGCTTTTTAGGGCCACACTTGCGTCATATGGAAGTTCCCAGGCTAGGGGTCAAATAGGAGCTATAGCTGCCTGCCTACACTACGGCCACGGCAACACCAGATCTGAGCCACATCTATGACCTATGCTACAGCTTGCAGCAACACCAGATCCATGGGCCAATGATTGAACCCATCCTCATGGAGACAACGTTGGGTCCTTAATCTTCTGAGCCACAGTGGTAACTCCTGTTTTTATCCCTCTTTTAAACCATAGATTTCATGACAAGAAATTTTCTTGCATATCTGTTCACTGTTCTATTCCTAGTGCCCAGAACGGAAATTACGAGTTGATGTTCTGATAGTTTCAGCAGGTAGGAGATAATAACTGAGGATATGTAATTAATGGCACCTGGTAGCCTAATGGAGGTGAGAAATGAGGAAGGAGAGGTCAAGGCATGGCATAGGTTCTTGGCACATGGTGATTTCATTCACTGAGATGATGATCACTGGAAGAAGACAAGATTGAGGGTGAGGGAGAGGATGAAGATTTGTGTTTTATTCATTCAATACATTTATTATTTAGTAAGCATCAGATGCTGTTTTAAGAGCTTTATAAATATTAACTCATTTAACCATCATAACAATTCTCTGTGGTAAGTACTTATATAATCTCCCTTACACAGATAAAACTGAAGCATAGATAGATTCAGAAGTATTCCCAAAAGACCCAGAATAGCCAAAGTTATCCTGAAAAAGAAAAATGGAGTTGGAAGAATCATACTCTCTGACTTCAGACTGTACTACAAAGCTACAGTCATCAAAACCATATGGTACTGGCACAAAGACAGAAATATAGATCACTGGAACAGGATAGAAAGCCCAGAATTAAACCCACACACCTACAGTCAACTAATCTATGACAAAGGAGGCAAGAGTATACAATGGAGAAAAGACAGCCATTCAATAAGTGGTACTGGGAAAACTGGACAGCCACATGTAAGAGAATGAAATTAGAACTCTTCCTAACACCACACACAAAAGTAAACTCAAAATGAATTAAAGACCTAGATATAAGACCAGATACTATAAAACTCTTAGAGGAAAGCAGGCCAAACACTCTCTGACATAAACAACAGCAACATCTTCTCAGATCCACCTCTTAGAGTAATGACAATAAAAACAAAAATAAACAAATGAGACTTAATTAAACTTAAGAGTTTCTGCACAGCAAAGGAAACCCTAAGTAAAACAAAAAGACAACCCACATAATGGGAGAAAATATCTGCAAATGAATCGACTGACAAGGGATTAATCTCCAAAATTTATAAACACCTCCTACAGCTCAATGCCAAAATAAACAAACAACCCCATGAAAAAATGGCAGATCTAAACAGACAATTCTCCGAAGAAGATATACAGATGGCCAAAAAACACATGAAAAGATGTTCAACATCACTCATTATTAGAGAAATGCAAATTAAAACCACCATGAGGTACCACCTTACACTGTCCAGAATAGCCATCATCAAAAAGTCTACAAACAATAACTGCTGGAGAGAGTGTGGAAAAAAAGGAACCCCATTACACTGTTGGTGGGAATGTAAATTGGTGCAACCACTGTGGAAATCTGTATGGAAATTCCTCAGAAAACTAAAAATAGAATTACCATTTGATCCTGCAGTCCCACCCCTGGGCATCTATCTAGAGAAAACCATGACTTAAAAAGACACATGGAGAGACTGGATTAAGATGGCGGAATAGAAGGACTGGTGCTCAACTTCTCTCCCAAAAAACAACAAAACTACAATCAAATGCCAAGCAGCCTTCAACCAAATGGACTGCAAACTTCCAAAAAAGATATTCTACTCCAGAAGACAAAGAGGAGACCACATCAAGAGGTAGGAGGGTCGATTACGCGATAGAAGCAACCCCATACCTCCTGGGTGGGAAGTCCCAAAGACTGGAAAGTAACTGCATCACAGAGACTCAGCTACAGGACTGAGAGTTCTGAGCCCCACGTCAAACCCCCACGCTTGGGGATCTGGCACAGGGAGAAAGAGCCCTCGGAGCATCTCGCATTGAAGGCCAGCAGGGCTTGTGTCCAGGAGCTCCACAGGACTGGGGGAAACAGAGACCCCATCCTTGAAAGGCACACACAGACTTTCACATGCACTGGGTCCAAGGGCAAAGCAAAGTTTCCATAGGAATCTGGGTGGAGCCTGACTGCAATTCTTGGAGGATCTCCTGGGAAAATAGGGGGGACTGTGCCTTGTTGTGGGGGAAGGGCATTGGAGGCGAAGCTCTCAGGAACATTCATCAGCCTGCATTTCTCTGGAGGTGGTCATTTCTGGGAAAATCTGGTCCCCCCCATCAGCGCTGAGAAGCCCCAGGCCAAACAATAATCCAGGTGGGATCTCAGCCCTGCCCATCAGTAAACAGGCTGCCTAAAGACCCCTCAGACACACAGCCAGCCTCTAATCTCATCCAGAGACAAAGCCCCACCCATCAGAGGGATAAGAATCAACCCCACCTACCAGTGAGCAGGCATTACTCCCAACCATCAGGAAGCCTACAGCAAGCCCC
>PVHT020000017.1:0-12116 GCA_004024745.2 Catagonus wagneri | reverse complement strand
AAAAAGAATAAAATAATGTCATTCGCAGCAACATGGATGGAATTAGAAGCCCTCATACTGAGTGAAGCAAGTCAGAAGGAGAAAGACAGATGTCATATGAAATCTCTTACAAGTGGAGTCTAAAACACTGCACAAATGAACATCTCAACAGAAAAGAAAATCACGAACTTGGGGAACAGACTTGTGGTTGCCAAGGGGGTGGCGGAGGGGTGGGGGAGGGGTGGGAGGGAACGGGGATAACTAGTGCTTTAATGATGGAATAGCAAGGAGATCCAACTGTATTGCCCGGGGAACTATATCTAATTACATGTGACAAATCCATATATGTACATGTAACCGGGTCACCATGTGGTGCAGTTGGAAAATCTGACAGAAATCTGTAAACCAGCTATAATGCAAAAAAATTTTTTTTAAATTAAAAAAAAGTAAAAGACTGCCAATGCTAAGTGTTAGTGAAGATATGGAGCCACTAGAACTCTCAGAAAGTTTTAGTAGGAGTGTAGAAAGATACAACCACTTTTGAGAACAGAGTGACAGATTCTAACAAGTTTAAGCTAAATGTACACATAACAAATAACATAGCAATTCTACTCCTAGGTGTTTATCCAAGAGAAAGGAAAACATACATCCATATACAGACATATATTAATATTAATAGCAGCTTTATTCAAAATAGTTAAAAACTGAAAACAGCCCAAATTCCCATCAACCATTGACTGAATAAACATATTCACATGAGTGCTACTTAATAATAAAAATGAGCAAACTATAGATGCACACAACAATATGAATAAACCTGAGCAAAACAGATGCAAAAAAATAAATGTATGTAATCCATTTATACAAAACTGAAAGGAAGAATATAATCTATAATTATTTATAGTATATTAGTGGTTGACTGGGACCAGGAGTGGAGGTTCGAATGACTGCAAAGAGACACAGTGGAACTTTTTAGAATGACGGAAATGCCCTCTATTTTAAATGTATGGTGACTACATGGATGTGTGCATTGATCAAATCTCATCACAGTAAATATGTGTATTTTATTTTAAGTAAATTGTACTTTAATAAAGTCTGTTTTAAAAGAATAGTGTGGGTGAGTAAGCATATTTATCAGTATTTCAAAGGTTCGCTGAAGGAACAAGATTTTTATAGTTATAAAAATGTTAATATAGAAGGCAAAAATAGCTACAGTTCTAATTTCTTGCTTCACAGTGAATATCAGAGTATTAAACCCAGTTAATTTGGTGCAAGAGTAGGTGGAGTAGTAGAAGATTTCCAAGGACTCTCAGAAGATGGGACTCTCAGAAGATGGGCCTCTCAAGTTCCCATAATACCACCGTGGGTTAAAGACGGTGATCATTGTTCACATATATTAAGCATTTATTATATACCAGATACCAATTTAAGATTTTTATGGGCATTGCCTGTGGATCCTATTATTTCCTCATTTTATACGAGCAAACTGAGGTTCAAAGATGTTTGGTAACTTAATGTCACACAGCCAGTAAGTGAAAAGGCTGCAATTCAGATCTGAGCTGTTCTGGATCCAGAGTTGGAACATTCTTTTTAAAGTGGCAACAAGCTTCTTATCTTATAGAATTTAAAAAATTGAAATGTACACTACACACTACAAACTTACCATTTAAATTAGGCCATTCAATAGTTTTTAGTATATCCATAGGTTGAAATAACATTCATGCTATCTAATTGCAGAAGATATTTGTCACCCCCCAAAGAAACATCATACACATTAGCAGTTATTTACCTCTTCCCATCCCTCCTTCCCTCTGGACCTTAGCCACCACTAATATGCTTTTTATCTGTATGATTTTACCTATATCAAAGATTTCATAAAAAATAAAATCATACAATATGAGTTTTTTATGTGTCTGGCTTTTTTCAATTACCATAATTTTATCAAGTTTCATCCATGTTATAGCATGTGTCATTTTTTTCTTTATGGTTGAATAATGGTCCTTTGACTAGAAACACTACATTTTGTGTAACTATTCATCAATTAGTAGAAATTTTGGGTTTCTCTCCACCTTTTGGCTATTATTACTGAGGCCTGCTAATGTAAAAATTTTTGTGTAAATTTATGCAGATTATCAACCCACAATCTAAGATTGAAATAATGGTTAGTACTACTATTTGTTTGAGAAAAGTCAAGCAAATGGCTTGGAGGTTTTGGTGACAGAATAAAGAAAGGTTTTTTTGATTATGAAGAAATGAGTCATTACGCAGAAGACTTGGGAGAAGTTCTGTGCGGCTAGGTCAGTGCAAAGATAGTTTTGGGAAATTTTGGAATAGTTCTTGTGGACATGGCTCACTCCAGTTTCAGGTTGCTCTTAAGAAAGCATTTCATACTTCACACAGGTAGCAAAAAATAATCTAAGACCCAGAGTTCAAGGGCCTTGCTTCCTCAAGAATAAAAGGATCAGAAAATAATCAGAAAGACTAGATGATTTAATAGGTTAGGCTGTAAGCACTAGTAAACCAATAAAGTGGACAAGAAGGGTTTGGATGGGACTAACAATGTTTAAAGGCAAGCCAAGCTGGATAGAAGAATGTGTGATTGATTACACACTTGCAACTTACCAGGTTTGTAATTAATGATATATCTGGGGAGACTGTAGAGATCATCTGATATTACCTTTAGCATGAGGCACAGAGAAGTCAAGAAATATACTGAGTCACACAGCTAGTTAGTAGGAAAGAGTCTAAGATTTCCAACTTGGAGTGGTGCCATTTCCACTATATCATATTTATTTGCTCTGATAAAATAGTTATTTTACACAGTGGGAGCCTATGGGCCACATTGTAGGGGACAGTATACAACAAGAAAGGTAAAAGCAACATTCCTAAAATCCTAAGGGTTCAGTCTTTGAAGAAACACTTACCTTAATCCTTTGTTAGGCATATAATAATCCTTGGCTATTTAGAACCCAGCCAAGCAGTGGGGATGTTTACTTACTCATTTGGTTGAGAGTATATTTTCACTGTAAGTTAAAGCATAAAGATGTTTAAGCTAATTTGGGTAGCTATTGAGTTAAAACTCCTAAAAAAACCTAGAAAATATATGCCATTAAAAAATCAGCCTCTGCTTCCTTTGCCTTGTCAACTGCTTCCTTTGTGCAGACACCAGCAACCTCAAACTGCACTGTCCCTGCAGAAAGGAGGAGCTGCTATGCAAATGAAGAGCTTCTCAGCCAGCTCACTTGTTTTTAGCCAAGGCTACTTCATCATTTTTAGTTGCTCAGGACATAAAAACGCTTACAAAGCAAAAGGCAGTGAAATGATTAGATGCAAGGTTCTGGCTGAAGAGTTCATTTAATCTGTTTATGCAATTGCTGTTGTGTAGGGCATCGGGGTTTCCCTGAAATCAGATACAGCAAGCGTGTGCCCAGAGTTACAGAGGCCCAAATCACTTGCCAGCTAACAGTACACCATGTAGAGAGTGGTGCACAAAGTGCACCTACAGGCTGTTTAGACTTATCAAAGCTGAATTCCTCCTGAAACCATCTGTGTGCTGGGTCTGAGACTCCTAGGATACAATATGCTCCTAGGGGTTGCGCACAAATCTAGGTGGGACAGGAAGTTAGTGGAAATTTTCAAGAGTCATCTCTAAGATTCTGAAAGGGGAAGACGTCTTAAATAACATCATCTTGCTTCCTCCTACCCCACCCCAACCCGTTCACCTCTTGCGAAGGCTTTGTTTCCACAGCCTGCAGAGCAATGGACTAAACAGAGGAGGTGAGCTAGTTTAGCAGAGGAGCAACACACGTGCCTGCCTGAGCCAAGTACTCACAAGCATTTCTCATCTGGTCCTCCAAACAGCCTCAGGAAACAGGGATTATTAGCATCCCTGTTTTACAGATGAGGACACACAGATTCCAAGAAATGAGGGATCTGTCCACAATCATGCAGCTAGAATAGGCAGGACTTTAACCTAAATAATCTGACTTCAGTGCCCATGTTCTCTCTACCATATCGAGACACCTTTCCAATGAGGTAGCTCCAATCTCACCTTCTCCATGCAGCTTTCTTCACCCATCCCCAGCTCTAACTCTCCTGTCCCCTCAGGATACTCAGGTGCCATCATTAGTTTGTCTCACAATATTTTAAATGTCTCTTGGATGTATATATGTGTGTTCCTCTGGGAATCCTTGGAAAGCAGTCTCTGTTTCAAATACGGACCATAGCCTTTCAAGTACCCATCACAGGGCTGGTGCAAAGCAGGTTCTTGTTAAGATTGGTCGGAATGAGGTGAAGTTTACCTTTAAAAAAAATCTCTTTTTAAAATTTTTCTTTTGTCTTTTTAGGGAGGCACCCGTGGCATATGGAGGTTCCAAGGCTACGGGTCTAATCAGAGCTGCAGCTGCCAGCCTACACCACAGCCATAGCAATGCCACATCTGAGCCGAGTTTATGACCTAAGCAACAGCTCACGGCAATGCCGGATTCTTAACCCACTGAGCGGGGCCAGGGATTGAACCTGCGTCCTCATGGATACTAGTCAGATTTGTTTCTGCTAAGCCACAGTGGGAACACCTAAAAACAATCTTTTTATTAAAGAGAGATTAATATAACAAAGCCAATCATTTTATTTTATTTATTTATTTGGCCACATCCGTGGCATGTGGAAGTTCCAGGGCCAGGATCTGAATCTGTGCCACAGCAGCAACCCAAGCCAGAGAAGTGACAAGGTCAGATTCTTAACCCACTGCACCACCAGGAAACTCCCAAAGTCAACCATTTTAAAGTGTACAATTCTGTGGCATTCAGTACATTAGCAATATATGTGCAAACATCACCTCTATCCAGTTTGAAAGCATTTTTGTCACCTGAAAAGGAAACTCCTTACCCATTAAACAGTTACTCCCATTCCCCTCTCCCAGAGCCCCTGACAACCACTATTCTGCCTTCTACTTTTGTGACTTTAGCTATTCTAGATATTTCATAAAAATTGATCCATATAATGTGCAACCCTTTATGTCTGTTTTTTTCCACCTAGCATGTTTTTGAGATTCATCGATGTTATAGCATATTATGTTAGGATTCTCCAGAGAAAGAGAACAAATAGAAGAAATATCTCTCAACTTCCTATCTATCTAGATACACACACACATATATATGTATACACATAGAGAGAGAAAGGGAGAGAGGGAGAGGGAGAGAGAGAGATCAAGGGGAATTGGCTTAAGCAGTTACGGAGACTGAGAAGTCTCATGATCTGTCATCTGTAATTTGGAGAACCAGGAAAGCTGATAGTGTAATTCAGTCTAACTCCAAAAGCCTGAGAACCAACGGAGTATGGTTTAAGTCTGAGTCTGAGGGCAGAAGAAGACTGACATTGCAGTTCAGCTGGGCTGAGAAAAGCAAATTCTCCCTTTCTCCACCTTTTTGTTCTCAGTGAACTGGATGGTGCTCAGTCACATTGGAAAAAGCAATGTGCTTTGTTCAGTCTACTGATTCAGTTGTTAATCTTATTTGGAAACACCCTCACAGACACACCCAGAAATAATGTTTAATAATATCTGCACACTACCTGACCCAGTCAAGATGACACACACAAAATTAGTCATCACAAATGTATCTATACTTCAGTCCTTTCTGTGGCTGAATAATATTTCATCTTATTAATATATTTCACATTTTGTTTATTCATCCATTAGGTTGTTTCTACCTTTTGGCTATCGCAGATAGTGCTGCTATAGTATTTCTGCACACAGGTATATTCAAATACCTGTTTTCAGTCATTTTGGTTGTATGCCTAGGAGAGGAATTGCTGAGTTATATTTTCTCTCTATGTTCAACATTTTAAGAAAGAGCAAAACTATTTTCCAAAGTGGCTGCAGAACTTTACACTTACACAAGGAATAAATTAGGATTCCAATTTCTCCACAATCTGACATTTGTTATTTTTCATTTAAAAAATGATAACCATTCAACTGCGTGTGAAGGAATATCTCATTATGGTTTTGATTTGCATTTTCCTCAAGACTAAAGCTGTTGATCATCTTTCATGTGTTTATTGGCCATTTATATATCTTGTTTGGAGAAATGTATGTGGAAGTCTTTTGCTCATTTATTTTTTTTCCTTTTTGCCATTGACTTGTAGGAATTCCTTATATACTCTGGAAATTAAGTCCTTATTAGATATATGATTTGCAAATATTTGCTACTTTTTAGGTGGCCTTTTCACTTTCTTGATATCATTTGATGCATAAAGTTTTTAACTTTAAGTAAAATATATATTTTTTTCTCTTGTTGTTTGTGCTTTTGGTGTCATATATAACAATCCATTGCCAAATCTAAGATCATTAAGATTTACTCCTGAAGTTCCCATTGTGGTTCAGTGGAAACGAATCTGACTATTATCCATAAGAATGTGGGTTCAATCCCTGGCCTCACTCAGTGGATCGGGGATCTGGCGTTGCTGTGGCTGTGGCACAGGCTGGTAGATGTACTTCCAATTGGACCCCTAGCCTGGGAACTTCCATATGCCCCAGGTGTGGCACTAAAAAGACAAAAAAAAAAAATTTACTCCTGCTTTCATCTTAATTTTTGTATACAGTGTAAGGGGTCCAATTTCATTCTTTTTTTCCGGTTTTATTAAAATATAATTGACATATATCACTGTATTAGTTCAAAGTTTACAGCGTGATTATTTACTGTATTGTATTGTATTGTGTTATTGTATTGATATATTGTAAACTGATTACCACATTAGGTTCAGCTAACATTCATTAACTTTATTCTTTTGTATGTGGATTTGCTCGTGCATCTAACTTTACTGTTTTTATTTTTTCCTCTGTGTAATCAAATTACTATCTAGCATCCTTTTATTTTATCCTGGAGGACTCCCCTTCAATATTTACCGTAGGTTAAGTCTGCTAATGATGAAAACTTTCATTTTATTTAAACTGAGAAAGCTTTAATTTCTCTTTCATTATTGAAGAGTAGTTATACTGGATATGTATTTATTTGAAAATTTTTTCCCTCTTTCAACATTTTAAGCATATCACCTCACTGCTCCCAGCCTTCATGGCTTCTGATGAGAAATTGGATGTTAATCTTCTTAAGTATCCTTTGTATATAATTAGTCATCTCCCTCTTGCTGATTTAAAAAATATTTCTTTGTCTTTTGACAATTTGATTGTCTTTTGACAATCTGATGTGTTTTGTGAATCTTTTTAAGGTTTATTCTGTTCATAGTTTGTTGAGATTTTTGGATGTGTAGATTTTTGCTTATCACCAAACTTGGAAAGTTTGACCATATTTCTTTCAATATTCTTGCTTCACCCACTTCCTTCACGACTCCTATTAAGTATATGTTGGAATTCCTGATTGTATTCCACAGTTCTCTTAGGCTTTGCTCATTTCCCTTAATTCTTTTCCTTTAACCAGAACCAGATAGTTTTAACTGACCTATCTTTAAGTCCACGGACTCTCTCTTCTGCCTGACTGAATCTTCTGTTGAACCCCTCTAGTGAATTTTTCATTTCAATTATAAGGCTTTTCAGGCCCACAGTGTTCACATTTTTTAAAATAATTTTCCTCTCTCTTTATTTATATTCTTTTTGTTAGTTTTTGTTTTTTGCTTTTTTAGGGCTGTGCCAATGGCACATGGAATTTCCCAGGCTAGGGGCTGAGTTGGAGCTGCAGCTACTGGCCTACACCACAGCCACAGCAACACCAGATCCAAGCTGCATCTGTGACCTACACCAAAGCTCACTGCAATACCAGAGCCTTACCCTACTGAGCAAAGCCAGGGATCAAACCCACATCCTCATGGATCTAGTCACTTTCTTAACCCGCTAAGCCACGATAAGAACTCCCTCTTTATTGATATCCTTCGTTTGGTAAAAAAAAAAAAAAAAAAATCATTCTCCTGGTTCCTTTACTTCTTTGTCAATGATTTCTTTTAGCTCTTTGAGCATATTCAAGACTGTTGATTTAAAATCTTTGACTACTCAGGCAGGAGGAGCTTGGACTCTCGGAGCCCAATCTGACTCCACATCCTGGCCCTGACAGCCTCTTTTTTTTCCTTTTTTGGCCACCCTGCTGCACATGGAGTTCCCAGGCCAGGGATCAGATCTGAGCTGCAGTTACGACCTAAGCCACAGCTGTGGCAACACCGGATCCTTAACCCACTGTGCCAGGCCGGAGATAGAACCCGCATCCCAGTGCTCCCAAGATGCTGCTGATCTCGTTGCGCCCCAGCAGGACCTCTGGCCTTGCTGCCATCCTTACAGGACCTGCTTGTTGCCTCCTGGAGCCTCCGTTTCCCCAGGTGTGAAATGGAGGTCACCCTGCTTCCTTGATGCATTGTGAGGGTTGAATGAAATGTGGGGATGATGCGCCTGGGGTGGCTTTACCCCGTGCTTGTTTGCATGCTTGATGTATATCATAGTAAACGTGTTAATGCTTGCACAGTGAAAAAAAAAATCTTTGACTATTAAGTCCAACATCTCAGCTTCCTCATGACTAGTTTCTACTAATTTAATTTTCCTCTATGAATGCCCCCCTTTTCCTTGTTTTTTTTTTTTTTTGTATGCTTCATAATTTTTGTCAAAAACGAAACACTTTGTTACAATGTTTCAACTCTGGAAATCAGATTCTCCCCAAGCTTTGTTGTTGTTGCTTGTTGTGGGTTGCTGCTACTTGCTTGTTTAGTGATTTTTCTAAAATATTTTTGAAGGAGTTCCCACTGTGGATCAGCGGTAATGAATCTGACTAGTATCCATGAGGATGCAGGTTCGATTCCTGGCCTCACTCAGTGGGTTAAAGATCTGGCATTACCATGAGCTGTGGTGTAGGTTGCAGACATGGCTCGGATCCTGTGTTGCTGTGGCTGTGGTATAGGCCAGCAGCTGCAGCTCTCATTCAACCCCTAGCCTGGGACCTTCCATATGCTGGAGATGTGGCACTAAAAAGCAAAAAAAAAAAAAAAAGTGTAAAATCTGTATTCTTTGTCATGTATTGTCACTGAGGTTTGAGTTCTGCTACATTAATGATCAGCTTGTATTTTGACAAAATTACCTGTTATCTTAAACTTCTGGAGCCAAAAAAAAAAAAAACAACAGAAAAAAAAGAAAAGAAAAGAAATACTCTTCCAGTCTTTGAACTGGCTCTTTACTGAGCACTTCAGTGCTTACAGAGGCTGTTTACCACTCTGCCCTTGCCTTTACTTCCTATTTGAGGAGATCCTGAAGGCCAATTAGTGGCGAAATATTAGAGTTGTCTCAGTAATTTTCTGAAAAAGGGTTCAGTTTAGGGCATGAAAGTGGCCTTCTCAATTCCCCATTATAACAACATTAAATTTAAAGTTTGAGTATAATCTTCTTTAACTAGATATTCTCCTCTGGGGAAGGAATATTCCCTTCTGGACATACTGGGGCATTCTTACCCCCATTTTATGCTGGACACAGCTTACTGATGGCCAGTGGGCACATGAAAAGATGCTTAACATCACTAATTATTAGAGAAATGCAAAGCAAAACTATGAGGCACCACCTCATACAAATTAGAATGGCCATCATTAATATGTCTATAAATAACAAATGCTGGAGAGGATGTGGAGAAAAGGGAATCCTCCTGCAATGTTGGTGGGAATGAAAATTGGTACAAATACTATGGAGAACAGTATGTAGGTTCCTCAGAGGACTAAATATAGAACTACCATATGATCCAGCAACCCCACTCCTGGGCATATATCCAGACAAAACTATAATTCAAAAGATATATGAACCCCTATGTTCATTGCAACACTATTTATAATAGCCAAAACATGCAAACAGCTTAAATGTCCATTGAAGATGAATGGGTTAAAAATATGTGGTACATATATACAATAGAATACTACTCAACCATACAAAAGAAGGAAATAATGCCATTTGCAGCAACATGTATGCAACTAGAGATTCTCATACTAAGTGAAGTAGGTCAGAAAGAGAAAGATAAATACCATATGGTACCACTTATATATGGAATCTAAAATATGGCACAAATGAACCTATCTACAGAACAGAAACAGACTCACAGACATGGAGAACAGACTTGTGGTTGCCAAGCGGGAGAGGGGAGGGAGTGGGATGTACTGGGAGTTTGGAGTTAGTAGATGCGAACTATTACAATTACAGTGGATAAGCAATGACACCCTACTGTACAGCACAGGGAACTTTATCCAATTTCCTGGGATAGAGCATGATGGAAAAAAATATAAGAAAAAAGAATGTGTATATATATACATACACACACACATACACAACTGGGTACTTTTGCTATACAGCAGAAATTGGCACAACATTGTAAACTGACTATACTCTAATAAAAAATAAATTAAACCATGCAGACCAGAAGATAATGGGATGATATATTTAAAGTGCTGAAAACAACACTGTTAACACAAAATTGTATATATATATATATATATATATAGCAAAAATTTCCTTCAAAAATGAAACAGAAAATAAGATAGGACCAGATAAACAAAAACTAAAGGAACACACTGCTAGCAAATCTGCCCTCCTAGAAATACTAAGGATAATTCATTCATTCAGAAGGAATGAATACAATTTATAAAGCAAAGTTTTTGTATGCTACTAAAATTAAATGAGTATTAATCCAAATGAGATTGCTATAAATTAGCATGTTAATTGTAATCCCAAAGACAATAGTAAGAAAATAACTCAAATATAAAAGGAGGGCTTCAAACATATATTTGTACACTAATGTTTATAACAGCATTGAATAATAAAATACTGAATCCAAAAGGTAGAAACAACCAAAGTGTCCACTAACATTTGAGTGGATAAAAAAAATGTGATACACACACACATAGGAATATAATTCTGACTTAAAAAGGATAAAGTAGCGAGAGTGGGATTAAGATGGCAGAATAGAAGGACTGGAGTTCAACTTCTCTCCCAAAAAACAACAAAACTACAACCAAATGCCGAACAGCCTTCAACCAAATGGACTCTAAACTTTCAAAAAAGGTATTCTACTCCAGAAGACAAAGAGGAGACCACATCAAGAGGTAGGAGGGGCGATTACACGATAGAAGCAACCCTATACCTCCGGGGTGGGAAGCCCCACAGACTGGAAAGTAACTGCATCACAGAGACTCAGCTACAGGACTGAGAGTTCTGAGCCCCATGTCAAATCCCCACGCCTGGGGATCGGGCACAGGGAGAAAGAGCCCTCGGAGCATCTGGCATTGAAGGCCAGCGGGGCTTGTGTGCAGGAGCTCCACAGGACTGGGGGAAACAGAGACCCCATCCTTGAAAGGCACACACAGACTTTCACGTGCACTTGGTCCCAGAGCAAAGCAGTCTCCATAGGAATCTGGGTGGAACCTTACTGCAATTCTTGGAGGATCTCCTGGGAAAATAGGGGTGACTGTGGTTTGTTGTGGGGGAAGGACATTGGAGGCGAAGCTCTCGGGAGCATTCATCAGCCTGCATTTCTCTGGAGGTGGCCATTTCTGGGAAAATCTGGTCCCCCCCATCAGCGCTGAGAAGCCCCAGGCCAAACAATAATCCAGGTGGGATCTCAGCCCCGCCCATCAGTAAACAGGCTGCCTAAAGACCCCTCAGGCACACAGCCAGCCTCTAATCTCACCCAGAGACAAAGCCCCACCCATCAGAGGGATAAGAATCAACCCCACCTACCAGTGAGCAGGCATCAGTACCCCCCATCAGGAAGCCTACAGCAAGCCCCGCCCATACCAACTTTAGTCACAGGAGAGGCAAAGGCCAGAACTAAGAGAGGCTACAACTCTGTTGTTGGCAAAAAGGTCACCACACCAAAAACCTATAAAAATGAAAAGACAGAAAACTCTAACCCAGATAAGGGAGAAAGAGAAAAGCCCAGAAAAACAGCTCAGTGATGAGGAGATTAACAGCCTCTCAGAAAGAGACTTTAGACTGTTGATCCTGAAAATGATGCAAGGCATTGGAAATAAACTGGAGGCAAAGATTGATCATTTACAGGAAACACTGAGCAAAGAAATACAAGCTGTAAAAATTAAACAAGAAGAGATGCAAAATACAATAACTGAAATAAAAAATTCCTTAGAAGCAGCCAACAGTAGAATACAGGAGGCAG
>PVHT020000016.1:1310927-1334501 GCA_004024745.2 Catagonus wagneri | reverse complement strand
ATTGAAAGGAAATGAACTGAGTCTCAGAGAACTCTGGGATAATGTTAAATGCACCAATATCCGTATTATAGGGGTGCCAGAGGGAGAAGAGAGAGAGAAGGGGATAGAAAAACTATTTGAAGAGATAATAGCCAAAAACTTCCCTAATATGGGAAAGGAACCACTCACTCAAATTCAGGAAGCGCAACGAGTACCATATCAAACAAACCCAAGGAGGAACACTCTGAGACACATATTAATCAAAATGACCAAAATTAAAGACAGAGAAAATTTTGAAAGCAGCTAGGGAAAAGAAACAAATGACATACAAGGGAACCCCAATAAGGTTATCAGCAGATTTTTCAGCTGAAACCCTGCAGGCCAGAAGGGAGTGGCATGATATACTTAACGTGATGAAAGGGAAAAACTTCCAACCAAGATTGCTTTACCCTGCAAGGCTCACATTCAGATTTGAAGGAGAGATCAAAACCTTTACAGATAAGCAAAAGCTAAGAGATTTCTGCAACGCTAAACCAGCTTTACAATAAATCTTAAAGGAACCTCTCTAGTCGGAAAAGAAAAGGCTACAAATGACAAGGCTCACCAGTAAAGGTACATATACAGTAAAGATACTAAATCATGCATGCAAAATTATGCTACCAAAATCAGAAATCGTGAGAAGAGAGCACAAATGCAGGTCACTGGAGACGCAAGTGCAATTAAGAAACCAACAACTTAAAACAATCTCATTTGTATATAGACTCCTATATCAAAACTTCAGGGTAAAAAAAAAAAAGAGCAAAAAAACCCCAAACAGTTAATAAAATGGCAATAAGAACATATATATCAGTAATTACCTTAAATGTTAATGGACTGAATGCCCCAACCAAAAGACATAGACTAGCTGAATGGATACAAAAACAAGAAAACAACCAATGGATCATTGAAGAAATCAAAGAGGAAATTAAAAAATACCTAGAAGCAAATGACAACAACGACACAACACTCCAAAACCTCTGGGATGCAGCAAAAGCAGTTCTAAGAGGAAAGTATATAGCAATACAAGGCTACCTCAGGACACGAGAAAAAGCTGAAATGAGCAACCTAACTTTACATCTAAAGCAGCTAGAGAGGGAAGAAGCCAGGTCATGGAAACAACCTAAATACACATCAACAGAGGAGTGGATAGGGAAGATATGGTACATACACACAATTGAATATTACTCAGCCATTAAAAGGAACGGAATAACAACATTTATAGCAACATGGATGATCCTAGAAATTATCATCCGCAGTGAAACCAGTCAGACAATTAGACAGCAACACCCAATGCTACCGCTTACATGTGGAAACTAAAGAGACACAGTGAACTTCTTTGAAGAACAGACAATGACTCACAGATTTTGGGAAACCTTGGTTTTTCAAATAAGACAATCTGGGGGGTGGGGGGATGCACTGTGGGTTTGGGACACAAAATCTATCGAATTGACTAATGATCTTTGTACACCTATAACTGAAATAAAATTCATTGTTAATAAGAAAAAAAAGGATAAAGTAGCAATACATGCTACAGCATGGGTGAAACTTGAAAATGTTATGCTAAGTGAAATAAACCAGACACAAAGGACAAATATTGTATGATTCTAATTTTATGAGGTTCATGTAATAGTGAATAGTGAAGTTCATTGAGACAGTAAGTAGAATGATGGTTGTCAGGTGCTGGGGGATGGAGGAATGAGGAGTAATTGTTTATTGGTTCTGGGACGTGCACCATAGCATCCACTACACTGTCAAAATGCGGATAGCAACCGCCATGCTTGGGGATTTTCTCCCACCTTATGAGTCTTAATAGAAAACACAGTCATCTCCCAGTACAGAAGATTACCAGCTGCCCTTGCCTGGGCAGGTCATTTACACACCCACACTCAACACTTCTGTCCCAGAGTTATGAAATGGGGAGGAATACTCTTTCTGGATGTGGTGACAGTTATAGGAGGCTCCAATTCCAGGGGCAGCAGTGGCAATCTTCAGTGTACTCAGTGGCAGTAGCAAAAATAGTATTCTCACTTGATCACTTTTGCAGTGAGATTTCAGCCATTGCTCGTTGGTTATGTAACCACCAAACCTGGTTCTCCAGCCCTCTCTGTGATTCTATGGATTACCTATTAACCTTTCCATAAATTCCTTTTGATTAAAATTGTCAAAGATTTTGTTTCTGTTGCTTTTGACTAAGAACCTTGTCTGAAACAGTGAAGGGATGAGGAACTTGGGGCAGAGAATGGAAGATGTGCCTGAGAAGTGAAGAAGAGAACAAACAATATCAAGGGCCTGCTTTACAACCAGTTGCTGAACTAAATTTTGACAAATCTCTAAATTGAATTAGTCCCTGTATCTACATTGTGACATAGGTATTAGTATTCATCTTTTACACATGAAGAAATGAAACTCAGAGAGATGAAATACATTGCTCAAAATCACATACGTATAGGCCAAAATTTAAAACCTGTATGTCTGGCTCCAACACATTCTTCTACGCTAGTGCTCTATGCTAGTATTCTTTAAATGTGCTATATGGGATTATCTGAGTGCAGGGGACTAGGGGGATGGCAGACAGGCTGAGTCACATGGATGTGGTCTAGGCCCCAGTTCAGTTTCAACTTGAGCAGCTCTGAATTGTCTATTTAATATGGTGTAGTGCTACTTAAGATTTGTCTTTTAAAAAATACCCCTCCCTGGTTCTCTCAGCCTAGAGACCTTCTCTCCCTGTTCTTTTGTTTGGCTGATACTTTCTAAGAGTCTCAGCAGGAGATAGTGGGACTGATTTATGTTTTAGCTAACAAATCCTTACCTCCTTCTCCCAAAAGAATGGCTGAAGGTGGGGCTGTCAGGTCTTGCCTGAAATATAGATACTGTGAAGTAGGTAAGCCTTCCAACAGCCTTTAGGTTACGTTAAGGAATCAACCGCTCCATCAGCCCACATTTAAAGGTCCATTCTCCTACCTGGTACTATCTCATCAGTACTCACTCTAGTGAGTACAGTGTTTCCTTTGTCCCGAGATCCAGTTGGGGTCTAAGAGTTTTAATTAAAGCTGTTCAGCTACTGGGGCAGTAAGTCAGAGGGTAGGCCAGTCCAGGGCCCGGCCACAATGCCACTTATGTGGAAGCCTTTGGGCAAATTATCTTCAATCTGTCTTTAGGCTTCAGCTACTTCAGGGGCAGAGGTGTGCGCCAGCAAAGGCACTGCCATATTGGATCACAGTTTGGGGGTGGGTGTCACTCAACATAGCACAGGAGGCTCCATACCAATACCCTGAATAAAATACTCAGAGCCCTGCAGTTGGGATAGTTTAAAACCATGCATCAGGCAAGCCAGCTGTGCTGCTGTCTTCAACCTGCTGCTTTCTGCCAGTATCTCCTTGAAGGCTATCCCTGGAAGAAGCAAAAAAGAGCAGAGGACTGTTTCAAGGGCTGGTGATCATGGGTATGGTTTTGATGAGTGCTTATTGCAAGGTCCACTTTGAAGAATCTGCTTCACTCTGCTCATCTCATCCATATCTGAAGGATGGATGAGATGAGAAACCCGTCACTTCTTGAAGCCTCAGCTCAACTCTGAGAAAGCAGAAATTTTTTTGCCAAGAATATGACAAAAAGCTTCCCACCAATTTTTTTTCCTTTTCTGACTTTGCTCATGAAGAATTCCTAAGAGGAGCTGACAGGAGGAATAAAGGGGAAATACAATGCCAGGTACAGGCCAGAGATGGGGAGTCAGACAGGCCTAGACTGCATTTCCAATTCTGTCATGGAAAAGGAAACACTGGACAAGTCAACTCCTTCTTCTTGACCTTTTAAATTTCTCATCCACAACATTAACGTGACTATTTCACAGCATTGTTGTGGGCACTGAATACAAAAAATAAGGTGCCATCATGCTGCAGTGGGTTGAGAATATGACTGCAGCGGCTCTGATCACTGTGGAGGTTTAGGTTCAATCCCCAACACAACACAGTGGGTTGAAGGATCCAGCATTGCTGCAGCTGCAGCTGTGATTTGATCACAGCTGAGATTTGGTCACAGCTGTGGCTTGGACTCAATCCCTAGCCCAGTAACTTCTATATGCCACGAGTGTGGACATAAAAAAAAATAAGGCACATAGAAAGGTGTCTGGTATAGACAAAGTAGTCAACAAATATTAATTTCTATCCTATCCCATAGGCCCAGCTTGTTAGGTAAGAAAAGTCTTTAGCAGATATGAAGGCAACAGCTATGTCTCCTTCCCCCACAGGTAGTTGCTCAGATAGACAATGCAGCTGCACCAAGAGTTCATTTTACAACGTCGCTGCCACTCTTCTCACTTTCCCACCAGTTCTACTTTCTTAATGCTCTTTCAAGTAAGTGTGGCCTTTCTATCACTTCCTTATGCAGGTCCTCAAGAGGTTAAAATCTTGAAAGTACATCAGTGGAAGGTACTAACATTCTCTCAGTTCAGTTTCACATCAAATGTTGAATCACCTCTCGCTTCTGCTTTAACGCCTTTAGCAGTTCATGGCCCACTGAAGCAGGCTATTGCACAGTCCTTCTAAAGAAGGAACCCAAATATTAGCAGATGTAATCTACCTGCTGGTAATCTTTTCTGAGTCTTAGATGGGCACACATGGGCTGATAATGGAACTGAATATTTGAAATGGCACAGTGAGGGAAAATCCAGAAAATCTGTTTAACAAGGAATTAAAGGAGCCGTGCAAAGGTGAGACAGAGGAAGGAGAGGACAACATCAGAACAACAACAAAAAAATTTAAATGACTGAGGACCAGAGGCTGGGTCTCTGGTGGCTTCAGTGGAAGAGAAGTATGTGTAGATACACACATGCAAATTGTTACCCAAGAAGGGAGTTAAAAAAAGGCACTAGAAGTTGCCCTCAGTGGGTACAGAGTCTAACCTCTGGACTGCCCCTTAGAGCCTATAGTGCTCCTGGCAAGTCTGTCAGCTTACCAGCACTGGTGGTGGCCAAAAGCTTTGCCTTCTGACCCCAAGATCCATTTGATTTCTGTCCTGCCCATGGCATGACTATCCACTGAAAAATACCAAGATGATATGTGCTTGAAGGGGAAGCTCAACTATCTCTATATTTGGAGAGTGTTTAAAGGCCACATCTAACCGAGACATGGTTTGAGGCTTTAGCTGTATCTAAGACATATCTGTCTGAAGGGGAAGCTGTCCAGAGTGACAGAGCTGAGGCTAGAAATTATTAGACTTGGTACTTCCATTTTTAAAACTCTCACCTCTCCTTGTGGCTAATATCTCTAGGACCACAAGTACTACCACACCAGAAAAAACTGGTTCCATCTTTCTTTAGTGATTGCCATGCCAGTATTGGGGTTGGGTTTCTTACATATTACTTAGATCTGTCAAAGCTAGCCCCAAAGAGGTGTTTGTTGGAGCAGCCTGAACATTTCTCTGGAAACAGTGAGTGTATAAACACTCTATATGAAACGCATGTGCTTTGAAAGTGCTTATGAGAGCATTCTCCAGTTTAAAAAAAAAAATCAGTAAACTTGCATTAAATATTGATGTCAAACTATTCCCTGCCCCTCTGAGGGTAACTGAGCTTCTGAAAAGACTGTACATTTCCTGTGATTGTTGCTTAAAGTCAAGATAACAAGCAAATGGTATGGATACTCCCCTCTAACACATTAGTACAGTGCAGGTGTCTGGAGGTTTTGTGTACTTGTCCAGGATGAGTGCTTCATCACAATGGACATGGTCTTCTAAAAGGACATTACCAGTTGGCTTTTGCAAGTTCAGACCTTAAATGAACTATAGCAGAACTCCATTTCTAGTTGTGACTCTGACACAAATTCTAAACCCCTAAGATCATTTTTTATAAGTGCTGATAAAAGGAAATACCTATTGAATTGTCACTTAAAAATAATAACCACTTTTTACTCTTTTAGGGTTACTGTTCTTAATTCTATGTAACATTTACAATTCCCCTTTATGACTAGCTATTAGTTCTTGAAAGCATTAGTGTCCCGAGTATAAGCACATTAAGTCCCAGGTCTGTTTTCACTAGCTATTTAATACTAAGAAAGTCATTCTACCTTTCAATGTGAGCCTCAGCTTTGTCCTGTGAGAATAAGGAAAACACCACCTACACTTTACAGTTACCAAAAAGAATAAAGGGGATATTATTTGCCAAGCACCTAGAATATATGCCCTTGTGCTCAATAATATGAGTTGTTTTCATTTCTATGTAGTTTACAACTACATGTTTTATTAAATAAGTTAGGTTACAATGCAATATGCCCACTACCATTAAGAATTGATGGAAACCGAAATAGCTCATTATGGTTTCTATAAATTTTGCTTTCCTCTTCTAAGGAATCTATTTTTGGTTGAATAATATCCACAAGGATGCAGAAATTCATTTGATTAAGGGTGGTTTGTTTTCTGCTGATCTATATTTGATGCTTACTTTTTGGAGCTTACACTTAAACATCATAATATATCATTCTATTTTGTTTTGTTTCAGTGTTCAAGACAAAGGAATAAGATTCTTGCTTATATTTTCAAAGGTTTGGACTTTAAATGTTCCTGAGAAGTGTTATGAGCCCTTTTTTTGGTAAATGTAGAACCTAGTATTAAAGTCACAGAATGAAATGAGGGAAAGTATTGTTCACAGAAATTTGACATGATATTAAAAGCAATGGAAGACTCGCTAAGTTCAACATCAGCAGCACATATATTTTGGGCTCACTCTAACCTGTATTTCATATGCATAGGAGGGAAGGAGACCAGTGCAAGAGTGATGACAGGAGTGGGATTTAAACCACAAGGTAATCAAGGAGAGAAAACACTTCTGCAGCCAGCCAGGGAAAGGAAATTGAGTGACAGGAAAAAGTGTGAGATACCGCTCAGAAGGAAATGAAAGCTTAGAAAGGAGGGTAGCTGATAAAGTAGGTGGCTATTAAGACAATCTAGTCCCAATATTCTACTGGTTGGAAGGGTAATCAACACCACTCCCACCCATATGACAAGGTGGGCAGGGAGGGATGCTAAAAGGAAGCAGTGAATACTAGCTACCCAAGGTCCTGGTTTTCATACATATGCTATATATAAATGAGTCAAAGAGAAGTCAGGACAGGAAGTCAGAAGACCTGGTTACTGCACTCAACACTGCCACTCACAAGCTGGTGGACACTGGGCAAGTCCTTTGTCCTCTGTGGGCTTCTATTACCCTATCTGTAACATGAGAAATTTGAATGAGATGATTTATAGAGGTCCTTCCAAGTTTATCACCATTCCATGTTTTTTCAATCCCAGAGGATAAAAACACAGACATGCAAAAGCAAACTTCTTGTTATTTGTTTCTATCCCCTCCTCTCAGAGTAAAGATCAGGTTTTTTTCTATGTTAAGAACCTTGAGCAAACATTGCTTAAGTAGAATTCAGCAAACCACTAAATTTAAATACTTCTCACCACCACTTTGATTTCTGTATAAACATAACTTCAGTGTACTATCATAGGCTTGAATAGCTTGGGTTTTTTAGCCTAGCCAAATTGAGCTTAAGTACTTGAGCTTGAAATGTTTTAGAAAGACTTATCCCTGGACAAAGATCCTGGGATTGGCCATGATTGCAATCACAGAGGTGCTGGAGACCCTCCCACTGTTTTCAGCACTTCTCTGAAGAGCTGGGCAAATGTTCAAGTGTGAAAGTTCCCATCGAATACTGATCTTTTTAGTGGAGTTATGTTTTCAAAGCAAGCTCAAGACCACAGGGGTCTTAGTGTGAACAATCAAATTCCAAGCAGTCTCTCCCCCCACTCTTCATTTCTCTTTCTTCTTCTGGATTTTGCTATTTGGGAACTGCTCTTTCGTTTGGTTTGGGGGACCCCCTTCTGAGCCAGAACCCTTTGTTTTAGAGTATGTTCCAGAGATATCAGAGCCTGCATTAATTCCACCATTTGTCATTGCCAAGGTGATGGAAAAGTTGTTTGCAATTGTTAACTTTCCCTTCAGTGGTTATACTAAATGTACATAGAATAAAAAAGATCACCTTATTCTCCCACTAGGCCAAGCCAAAGCTGCATACTTCTACTGAGGTAACAGAGGTATAAGAGGAAGCTGGAGCAGCAGCTGCTGCAGCCCCAGGGTAATGCAGTTCTTGTCTGGCCTTGGGCCTGCTTGTCCATTTCTCACCCTACAGTCATAATTCTGAAGTTCTGTCTTATACAGAGGGGAGACCCTGCATTCTGGATTTTCCAGGAAAATTCTTTTTTAGTGGTCTGTCCCACTCATGCTTATGTCTTAATTTTGGTTTCGAAAAAGTGGTTTCTGTATCCATTCTGTCAGTGGCACAACTAAAGTTCTCAATGAAAACACTGTTTTAATTTTAGACATACCTAAATAATTGAGCCATGTAAAATTAAAATTCCCTCTGTGGTACACATTTGTGAACTTGAGAGGTAGGCAGAGGGTTAGTAGAAGAGTTTATATCTCTATAGTAAAATCCCCTTCCCAGGCAGTCAGTTGAGAATGGATAAGATCCCCAGACTGTCTTCAATGCACTACTGTCCTTTGACATTGAAGTTTGAGACACAGAATGTCAGAGCTACAAGGAGTCTTAGAGATCATTTCATTTCCACCTTTTACAGGTAAAGTCACTGAGGCACAAAAGGGCAAGTAATTTTGCCAAGGTCAAATGCCAAGTCAGTTGTTGAGATGGGGTTCATACTTGTACTTCCTATTAGAACCTGCTAATATTTATCACAAATAAAAAAGAGACAGGATCCAAGAGATGAAGGAAATGTAGGGATATGAGCCAAGAAAGGGCTTGGGGCCTAGACACTATCTATGGTAGGAAGGCTATCCTTCTTAAAGAGAACTGAGCACAGAGCTATGTGCCCAGAGGAGATGAGACAAGTTCAGTGATATGGACAGCACTGTCATACTGTTCAGGGAAACTGATGAGGAGCCTGAGAAAGGGATTTATTTTTCCAGACAGTAATGATGCTAAAGGAAATAGTTCTGCCTCTCAGTAAAACTATATAAGACATGGGCTGTCATGGCAAGGAAGTTCAAAGTGACCCTGCAGATGAGATGAAAAGAGAGGGCAAATGATACAAGGGGATAACTGAGAAGGCTTGGAGGAGCATAAGTAAGGTTTGAAATTGAGTCACTAACATGAAACTCTCCTGTACAGAATATAGTCACTAAGATTCAACCAACAGTATATTTACCCTTCAGGTAAGAGCTCCTGGGCCTGCCTACCACATTACAGGACGAGGCCATGTAGTACAGTGGATAAGAGTGGAGAATCTGGCACCAGACAGACTTGAATTTGTATCCTGGCCTTATGTCTTGTACAACCTTGGAAAAGTTGCTGACCTTCTCTGACCCTCAGTTTTCTCATCTTCAAAATGCAAGGAGCTTCAAAGGATTATTGTCAAGATTGCAATAAAATAACATTTGTAAGAATGCCTAGAACATAGTGTCCTCATACATGCTAGCTGCTATTAATAATGATCAGCTGAGAGTGAAAAGGTCCATAGAATTCAGACACAAAGTGATTTGGCTCACTGAAGTATCTGTTTTTCTTTGATGAAAGTATAAGGGCACTTTTGATCTCTGAGCTGCACTCTCCTGATCTATAAAATGGATATATAATAACAATGATGCCTTAGTGTTGTTACCAGAGTCATAGAGATGTGTGTACAGTGTCTGACCCATCAGGGTAGTTGTTATTATTAAACTGGAGTTAGAGTTTCTATAGATGAAAAGAAAAAGGATAAGCCAAATCCAAGAGCCCTAATCATCACCCTTTTCCTGCAAGGGTGGCAGTGTAAAGATGCCAGTATGACTACAGAAACATGGGAGTGGCTTTTCTGTGAGGGCTTATCCCAGTTGGCTTAAGCCAGAAATCTCTAAGATAATTCCCTCTTCCTCTTTGGCTCACTTAGAGTTGACCAGCATTCCCAGCAGAATTACAGGAACCTCTTGTATGCCTCCCTGGGAATGTAAGGCTTTTTATTCCAGAATCACACAAGGTGGCCACAACACTTACCTGTGGCCCCATCAGTCAAGTTGATAGTGGAGATGAATCATCTCCTGAGGCCTTGATTCAGAGAGCTCACTTCTACATCTAGTAGTTATGTTTTGAGTCCATAAACACCAACAGAACCCCTACCGTGTGTAAGACTTTGTGCCTGGCTCAGAGTAGGCACTCAAATAATTGTTGATGTATTGACCAATTGACTAGAGGGGTTACCAAAGTTAGTAAAACTTTCTCTACTTTCAAGGCATTGATAGCTAGTGGGGAAGACTGATTCATACAAAGCTAGTTTGTACTTAATCTGTGATAAAGGTATGTAAAAAGTATAAAAAGTACAATAGGGATTAATCCCCACTGGAGGAAACTGAGAAAGCTCTTAGGAGAAAGAGCATGTGAAATGGACCTTCAGGCTAATTGAGATTTTGACAGATAAGGGAAAGGACATTTCACTCACAGAGAACAGAATAACTATAACAACACAAGAAAGAGCAGACCTCCTTGTTGGTAAATTATAAAGAGTGGGGTGTGTGTGTGTGTGTGTGTGTGTGTGTGTGTGTGTGCATGTGCATGTGCGTGCTGGGGTCAGACCATGGAGAGCCATGATAGCCATGCAAATAATGTCAGTCTTCATTTCTATCGGTGACAATGGTCTGAAGATTTTGAACAAGGGAATGGTGAATATAGCTAGATACTTTCAGTTTTATTACTGGATAATGACAATTCAAAATTACTCTAACCTAAGTTTTCCACCAATCACTAAGGTCACTAGAGTCAGGAGAAAAATTAGAACACTACCAAAGTTTGTTCACATTGATAAACAACTGATGACAATAATGATGAGGAGAAAGTTAATTGGCAACTTCTGGGAGCTAGATTCATCAGGCTGATGACTAGTATCTATCCTTGTGACATCCACATCATCCTTGATTTTTTTCTATCTCATGTGATACCAGTTGTCAACATCAGGATCAATACTTGCTGCAGCAGAGATCACTACTGGCAGGTGTCCACCAAACACTAAGATTCGATTTTATCTGGACTAAGTCTGAAAGAAGGGACCGCTCTCCAGAGTTCACCAGTGGGAATGCATTGCAGCTAAAGATGATAACACTGATACAAATTTCATAAAACATTTCTGCCAGATGTTATTAGATTTCAACATTTAAAAAAGGGTTCGGGGGTCAAATAAGTATGGGAAATTATTAGCCAGGAAAAGTTAAACTATTTTAACTTGATGCAGAAGTTCTTAGAGTCTTCCCTATGGTAATGTGTATTGTGATCCTCCAAGAAAAGCAAGAATACACAGCATTTCCCACATCTGTTAGCCCTAAAGAACTCTTTGTTTTTGGATCAACACATGGGACAACAGTTCTTTGGAACTCATGTTGGGTAGTGCTTTGCAGAGAATGGAACTGGATTCAAGATAGCATTTTGAGCTTAGTTAGGTCTTACAGATCCCTGATGATGGTATTTGCTATAGATTGTGTCTCCCCAAAAATCATATGCTGAAACCTAGAAACATAACCCCCAATGTAAGGGTATTTGGAGGTGGGCCTTTGGGAGGTGACTGAGTCATGAGAGTGGAGCCCTCATGAATAGGATTAGTGCCCTTATAAAAGAAACCACCCCAGAGATCTTCCTCAGCCCTTTAGCCATGTGAGAACACAGGTGAAAACAGCCATCTATGAACCAGGAAGCAGGCTTTCAATAGACACAGAATTAGCTGGTGCCTTGATCTTAGACTTCCCAGCCTCCAGGACTGTGAGAAATAATTTGCTGTTGTGTATAAGCCACCCAAACTATGTTGTTTTGTTACAGTAGCCTAAATGGACTAAGACAATATGCTGACTGTAGAGCAATTTCTATCTACCCAGCGGCTCTCTGCTCCCTAGCAACAATTAGAACAACTCTTTAGTATTCATTTCAGAGTATATGTTTTCAAGACTAACTTCATCCATTATTTTCCAGGCATACAACACACTGTCTTCCCTAATACTCTCCAGCCAGCCCTCTTGTTTGATCTATTGCCATGGTCTCTAACAGACCTTACGCCTATGTTGTCTCCTCTTTCCAATTCATCCTATGTGACTCCTAAAGCATCAGTCTGATTACGTTGTTACTCTGCTTGAAGTTACAATGGCTCTCCCATACTTTTTTGTCTTTTTGTCTTTTTAGGGCTGCACGCATGGCATGTGGAGGTTCCTGGGCTCGGGGTCCAATCAGAGCTGTAGCCGCCAGTCTACACCACAGCCACAGCAACACCATATCCAAGTTGTATCTGCAACCTACACCACAACTCATGGCAACACCGGATCCTTAACCCACTGAGCAAGGTCATGGATCAAACTCGTGTCCTCATGGATGCTAGTCAGGTTCCTTAACGCCTGGGCCACTACAGGAACTGCCATACTTACTTTAAAGAATAGCTACCTATGGCATTTAAAGCCCATCCAACTCAGGCCCCAACCTATCTTAACAACTTTCTCTTGACTTCTTCTCACTCCCCTGACTTACATTATTACCATGCTGGAATCAAACTGGTCTACTTGATATTCTCTCCTAATCTCTACTCTTTAGACTAAAGAGTACTAAATCTGTTCATTCCCAGTAAAACTTAGTTCAAATACTTCTTCCTCCATGAAACCTTCCCCTGGAAACCTTCCCAAGGAAAGAGATTAGTCTGACATTTGATCTGAAGCACACTGAATTACTAAGAAAATGCTGATATGGTATATCCTATTGCTATCTTTATATGTATTCGGATTCTGGTCTTGCCACTTCCTAGCTGTAAGGTCGGACAAGTCACTTAACCTTTCTTAGCCTCAATTTCTCATTTGAAAAATGGGATAATCATAGCATCTACCAACAGGGTTATTGTGAAGATTAATTGACATAATACATGAAAAGCAGATGGCCAGCTTAATCAATGCCACTTTCTCACATTATATTATAAGCTTATGTTGTAGGCTTCTTGAGAAAAATAACAAGACTGATTTTTCTGTGCATCCCAGCTAAATGTCTGGCCCAGGGAGGCACTTTTGGTTTTGAGTGAATTACAAGAGATTGGCCATGTGCCTTCTTCTCTACCATCCTGCCCTGTTGTGAAGCCAGGGTGAAACTACCCTACCAGGCTAAGCAAACAGTTCTCCTACCTATGGCTCACCACTGCCCTTTAGTTTCAAGCATGACTGCTTGAAAGTCCAAGAACAAACTTACTTCTAATTTTAAAAATAACTCAGAAAAGGAAAAAAACAACTCATTAAGACAAAAAAATAATGTCTCACTATAGTACAATGTGTCAATCTTGAATCATATAAAAATTAATCAAAATGTCTTATTTTATATTCAGCTGTCTAGATAATCTTTCCCTTTACTGTCACAGATTTATTTTCAAAGAGCAAGACATATTCTCTTTGATAAATTGATCAAGACTGCCACCTATTCGCTATATGGCTGAAATGTCTCACATGTAATAGTCTTCCTATACGCACTAAAATCTAGCAAGTTTCTCCTGAGAAATTGTCCTTCACCGTAATGAATCCTGTGAGCTTATCTGGGGATGCGCTTGAGGATGGGCGTTACGAGTCAGAGATCATCTCTTCTGATACATGTAATCTCACTCTTAGTGAAATACTCACAGAGGTGTTTAAAGTTATAAAATCATTGTTTATTCACGAGCCCTGCTACTAAAAACATCTCTGTGCTGGTTATTCTCTAGTTACAGTTGCCAGATAACATAAAGATGCTAGGTGAAATCTGCATATCAGAGAAACAATGCCTTTTAAAATATACGCATGTATCAAATATTGAATGAGACGTACCTGTACTAAGTAGTTTTTACTGGTCTCCTGAAATCAAACTTAAGAGCACACTGTGGGGTTTTTTTTTTTTGGCTAAATCTGGCAACCCTTCTCCAATATCCCTATCCATCTAACTCTCCACCCTTAGGAGATCCAGCTCTGTGTCCTGGGAAGCTGATCACAGATTACAAAACTTGGGCTCCCTTTGCTCCCTGGTTTTCATTTGAGTTTGGCCAATGGGAGGTGTTAGAATGAGATAGGTGGGTGGAAGGAGAAAGAAGCCAGCTGCATACCTCTCTCTCTCATGCTTCTGGGAAGTGACTACATTCAAAATTAGCTGTAAATCCTGCCTGGTAGCCTCTATTCCATGGCTCCAAGTTCTCTCCAGGTTCTGGCAATTTCATTCCTTCTGCTTGTCCCTTCAGGCATAGGGAGGGAAGGGCTCCCCACAGTTATAAATGCCTGGTGCTTTAGCAACCCATAATGTTTCCTTAACCCTGCACATCATTCTATAAGTAGTCTCTTCCTTCAGTGATTTTCAACTAAACTTTTTGTGTGCTATTTGTTTTCCAATAGATATAATCTTCAAATGGCACAGGACACATATCCACAACATGCATGTACCTATCACCTTGGATCCATCCAATTAAGAAACCTATAGGCCCAAACCAGATTATTTTTGAGTATAAGAAATTTGCACCTTGATTTCAGGAAAAACTTTATCCAAGAAAAATACTGCCACAGAGCCATATCAATGATAACAACAGCCCCGTGATCCTCAGTCACTTAATACATCCCAGAATCAATGTCATTCAGGGATATTAGTGGCAGCCAGTGCCTTGAAAGCTGCCAGCGGCATTCTAATGGTGAAGTGAGATATTTCCAAGCCTGTCCAGGCACAGAAACTTCTAGAAGTTTGAAGATCTCAGACACTCTGGGCATTATCAGGAAGGAGCCTGAGGATCTCCCTCTTGATCTAGGTAGAGGCAAGCTCTTTCTGCAAAGGATAAAAGACCGAGTCCACTAAGATTCTCTGTCAAGCGTCATGTTCACTAGTTTTCACTCAGTCATCTCAGCAGTAGCTTCAGCCACATTCAAGACTTATGTATTCATTCCTTTCCTCATTTGTTTGTTCATTTATTCATTTATGTAGCTAAGCATGAGCAGAGTGCCTAATACGTGGCAAGCACTGTGCTAAATGCGATAATGCAGAAATGAACTATGACCTGCATATTCTTTGAGTGACTCATCTCCTAGTGGACAGACAGATATGTACATAAAGATGTCTTATGAATGGTGACAACTGTTCATACAGGGAAGAATAATATAAAGAAATCAGTCCTTCTTAGAGGAAATGGCCCTTGCGTTGAGTTTTCGAATCTGAGTAGAAGTTCATCTGACAGGCTACCTGGGGAAAGGCAGCAGAGTGAGCAGAGTATGGAGGTATAAAACACCCAAGTGGGATCTGGGAACAGAAAATATTATGATATGTACAGCGAAAGTGTGTCTTAGAGGAGAGGTAGGCAAGAGGTGTGAGTTGGAGTGGTAAGCAAGCAAGCCTCATCCTAAAGGTCTTTGTGTGTAATACTAAAGAACTTGAATTTTTAAGTAATACAACTAATGATAATAACAATAATAATGCAAAACACTTATGTAATTCTTAATATGTACCAGGCACTCTTCTAAGTGTTTTGCATACAGTAACCTCAAAATAACCCAATGAGACAAGTAATACTTTTATTCTGTAATATTTCTACAGATGATGAAACTGAGACACAGAGAGTTTAAGTAACTTGTGCAAGTTCATAAAGGTGTTAATTAGCACAGCTGGGATTCAAACCCAGGCAACCTGGCTCCAAGATTAATATTCTTAACCGTTTTTCTCCTAATATGTTCCAGGTATTAAGGAAGCAAAGAAGATGAGATCTTTGACCTCAAGGATCACAAACTCTAGGGGGAAACAGACTCAGAAACATCTATCTATAGAACAAGATGATTGCAAAACCCTGTCATTTGCTTTAGATTTTCTCCCTTAAGACTGGCTTAAGCCAATCCCTTTCCAGTGCTACCAAACCCTAGTTTGTTGATTCTTCTGCAGCCCCCTCTCCTGTTTATGGTCTGGTGCCTGCCACTTTGAACAGAAGAATTTGTATCTGCTTTCTGGTATGCCTAGCTCACAGACCCTCTTCACATGCTTTGGCCAGTGGGTGCTGTACTGCTAGCTCTTCCTGCTCCGGATTTTAACCACTCCTTTAGGCATCCATCCCTGGCCCATAAGCACTGATTTAGCCAACTAACCTCATCCCCTCTGAGAAAGAGATTGGGAAATTTTCTGTGAACAACTAATTCCACAGAACTCTTGTTACCATAGCAACAAAAATAAGCTGACAGCTGCCTTCTAATCCCTGAGCTGCTTGGTGAACATGAAAGTGAGGGAGAAAACACAAACCTCCAGAGCAGGTGCCAAACATTTATCCTCAGCTGGGTGAGGAGAGCAAAGTTGCTCACCCTGTGCTGTTGAGGGTTGATGAATCCTCAGTTCTGTCCCGTGTTTCCCTGTAGAAAGAAAAATAGAGGCAACACAGTTAAACTGCCTCTATTGGAGTTCCTGCTGTGGCATAGCGAGTTAAGGATCTGACTGCAGGAGTTCCCGTCGTGGCACAGCAGAAACGAATCCAACTAGGAACCACGAGGTTGCAGGTTTGATCCCTGGCCTCACTCAGTGAGTTAAGGATCTGGCATTGCTGTGAGCTGTGGTGTAGGTGACAGACGTGGCTTGGATCCTGCGTTGCTGTGGCTGTCGCATAGGCTGGCAGCCATAGCTCCGATTTGACCCCTAGCCTGGGAACCTCCACATGCTGCCGGTATGGCCCTAAAAAGAAATCTGACTGCAGCAGTTTGGGTCATTGTGGAGGTGCAGTGGGTTAAAGGATGCAGCATTTCCACAACTGAGGCTCAGATTCAATTCCTGGCCCAGGGAACTTCCATATGCACGGGTATGGCCATAAAATAATAATTTAAAAAAACCTGCCTCTATAATTTTAAGCAGCCTCAATTCTTTATGAACATTTAGGAAGCATCATTTGGTGGTGGTGATGGTTGGACTGGAAAGGAAGAATTTTATTCTGTGCTTAACAGATCAAAAAGACATTGTCAATAATAATAACAGTAGCTAGCAACTGCTCACTCTGTGCCAAGCACTGTGCTAAGCACTTAACATATATTATTGCTTTTATTTAATGCTCACAACAATTCTACAAGATAGATATTATGATTGCCCTCATTTTACATTTGCAGAAAATGAGGATGAGAGAGGTTAGTCAACAAACCCAAGAGAACATAGGTAATAAATGCCAGTTAGAGATTGAAATCCAAATCTATCTGACTTCAAAGCCCATATTCTTAACCTCTCTTCTTTATTTAACAGCCTCAAAATTCCTGCTTGGAGAATTACATAGAGGTTTTGGTCAGCTTGGGAGTTGTTTGATGACACTGACTAGGAAACTATAACAGAGTCAGCTGATGCCTCTGCTTCTGAGAGGGGAAGTTCATATCCTATGCCATGTGTTTGACACAGTGAATGCTGTATGACCATATAGAACAGACCACCTGGGGCATACAGTCCAAGTACAGTGATTCTAGGAATCATCCAGCCTCAGAGAAGCAAGGCTTTCAGTCCTTGATCCATGTTGGGTTACTTCCCAGACTTGCCAATGCATATGTTGGCTGCCAATCACTGAGAATAGCTGGACCTACCAATGGATTCTGGGAGACTGACTAGCTTGGTAGCTTATTTCAGCCCAAGTTTGTCTGGGGTGGGGGGAAATCTGCCATTCAAAAGCCACCCTTGTACAGCTCAGCCTGAGAGATTTCTCAGGGTGAACAGTGCCACCATCCGCATTCCTATCACCTTTGGCCTTGTGTGACTTGAAACTCACAATGTTCCACTTTACTATATGTGTGGTAAATAAGGGGACAGTTGATCATTTAGTATCCACATCACATAATTATGTTTGGAGAATCTCCCAAACATAGTGGCTTTGGTGGGAGGCAGGGCTCCAGATCCCATAAAGGAAACTGAAAAGGCAAGAAATTCGCTCTTCTTGCCCTTGGGACTAAGTCATGGGCATATAATCTGTACTAGACCAATCAAGTGTTCTCTGTCTCTGAAACAAATACTACAAAAGAAGCGTTTTGGGAACTATCCAATGGTGGGAGCGATAGCAAGAACATCAACCACGAGAGCATCACCCTAACCACCTGGTTCCTGGATTGTGACCTGAGATGGTTGGGATACATGAGAACTTGTGGCTGGGCAGCCCTGTCAGTTCCAAGTCACCCCTGAAGAGTTCAGCTTGAGGAACCCCTCAAGTGACTGCAGTCAACCAATACCTGCTAGCCACATTCCTGTCATCCTTAGTCTTATCTGGATGGAAACCCACAATGCACCACTATATTATGTGTTGGGCAGCAGGGAAAATGGTTGCCTGCTCAGATCTACACTCCATCCTTATGTTAGATGGGACTCTGACCACTGAGCTTCACTTGCGTCTTGAACTACCGAGGTTTGCCAGCATTGACATTGATTACCAGCATCTTTCTGAAAAGTCCTTTCCTTCTTAACCCAAGCAGAGACTGTTTCTGTTGTTTTCAATCAAGAATCCTGGCTTGATAGATGCAAACTATTGCATTTAGAATAGATAAGCAATGAGGTCCTACTGTACAGCACAGGGAACTCTATTCAATCACTTGTGACAGAACATGACAGAAGATAATATGAGAAAAAGAATGTATAAATATGTATGACTGGGTCACTATGCTGTACAGCAGAAACTGACAGAACATTATAAATCAACTATACTTTAATACAAATATTTTAAAAAGAATCCTGACTTGGTCTGAAAACTTAGCTTTGCATCTGATGATGCCTATATATATATGCCCAACTGCCTGACCCTCCTTAAATTTGAACAAATATTCTAAAAGCCGGCAGATGATCTGAACCAAGAAAGAGGCATTGTTCCCACACCAGAACAGCAACTGACTTGGGTGATTAGGAGGCATATATACTTTCCATTCCCTCTCTTTTGCCCACCTTTTCCCTTACTACATTGCTCCCTATTGCCAACCTATAGTTAAACCTTCAGCTTAGGTTCCTCTTTCCTGCCAAAACCTTCTCTGACTGAGCACAGGCTGGGTGAGGTGGCCCTCTTCCTAAGGGCCTTGAATTTGTTTGTCTTAGCACCTTATCACACTGATGTAATTGTATGCTTGGCTTACTTAACCTCCATAAGAGACAGATTGCTCCTTAAGGGCAGAATCATGTCTGGTTCATCCTCATATTCTCATGGTCCATAATGATATCAAATACAGAGTAGATGCCCTCAAAATATATGATGAAGGACTGAATACCGTGTCACACACATACCCCAGATTAGAATCACTGTCAAGAGTCAGAAGACCAGATATTGTGGGATAATCAGGAAGAAACATTCATCAGATCCTCAGCTTCACCTGCTGAAGTCCCAGTTCTGTTAAGCAAAACAAGGAACTCCAACTATGGCAGAACTATTACAGCCTTCACATCATAATCTTTGGGAGTTGTGTTAGTTTCCTATTGCTGCTGTAACAAATTACCACAATCTTAGTGTCTTTAAATAATAAATTTAGCATCTGACAATAGTGGAGGTCAGAAGTCCAGAATGGGTCTCACTGGGTGAAAAGCAAGGTGTTATACAGAGCTCTGTTACTTCCAGGAGCGCTAGGGGAGAATCTCTTTCTTTGCCTTTCCAGCTTCTTAGAGGCTGCTCACATTCCTTGGTTTGTGGACCCTTCCTCCATCTTCAAAGCAGTAAGACAGCATTTTGAAATCTCTCTCCCACTCTGATGCTCCTATTTCCCACTTATAAGGACCCTTGCTAATTACATTTTGGGCCCACACAGATAATCTAGGATATTCTCCCCATCCTAAAATCTTTAACTTGATCAGGCTTTCAAAAATCCCTACTGCCACATAACAGTAATATGTTCACAGATGCTGGGGATTAGGACATGGACATTTTGGGAAGATCATTATTCTGCCATCTAATCCTTTGTCTACCAGAACCGCCTAGAAGAACCTCAGTGCTCACAAAGCTGGATCTCTGGACATGCACAGAATTTGGGAATGAGTGAAAGCAAATTTTCAAGAAGTGCCAAAGTTGATCAGAATATCTCATGATGCCTGTGGCATGGCTAATGTCATTTTTCAGCCTTATTAAGGTATACATGGCAAATAAACTGTATATATTTAATGTAGAAAATGTTAAGATTTAATATATGTATACAGTGTGAAATGATTAGTGCAATCAAGTTATTACCAAACCCACCATCTCACATAAATACCTTTTTGTGGTCAGAATGCCTAACATCTACTTTCTTAACAAATTTCGGCTATACAATATAGTATCACTAATTATAGTCAGCATGCTGTACTTTAGATACTCAGTATTGAAAGTTTATGAACTTTGACAAATACCTCCCCATTTCCCATGCCTCCTAGCTCCTGGTAACCACACTGATGTTTTCACTCTTTCTATGAGTTTGGCTTTTTCTTTTTTCATTCCACATATAAATGAGATCATATAGTATTTGTCATTATCTGTCTGACTTATTTCCCTTGCGTAATGTCCTCCAGATTCATTCATTTTATAACTAATGGTAGGGTTTCCTTCTTTTCATGGCTGAATAATTGTATATTGTTTATACACATTATGGGAGTCCTAGAAGGAGAAATGAGAGAGAAATGGGCTGAAAACTTTTCAAAATTAATAATAAATTTCCCAAATCTGGGGAGTGATAGGGACATCCAGGTATATGAAGTTCATACAGATTCAACACAATGTGGTTTTCAATAAGACATATAATAAAACTGTCAAAAATCAAAGAAAAAAAGAGAATTTTGAGATTGGCAAAAGAAAATTCCTCACATATAAGAAAACACTTGTGAAGCTATCATAAACTATTTCAGCAGAAACCTTGGGGTTTTATAAGAACACAATTCATATTGAATTAGAGACCACTTTCATAATATCATTTTAACTTGATTACCTCTGCAAAGATTCTCATCAACAAATAGTGTCACAGTCTGAGGTAACAATTAGGACTCCAACATGTTTTTTGTAGGAGGACACAGTACAGCCCGTAACATATACCCTTTACCTCTCCTTTGTAAAAGGCATCTTACATGCTTAATATAATTTATTCTTCACATCCCTAAAATGTGAATTACTGTTATTATTATTAAATAGATTAGAAATCACAAATTGATTACATAACTAGTAAGTGATGAAAAATGATTTAAAATGAGGATTCTACACTCTTAACCAATGTTTTATACTGCCTTAGAAACACTTTTTTCAGATGTTCCTTTTCATGTCTGGGATATATATAAGATATACTTGAGGAAGGTAAATGTCCCTATTTAAAAACTACAATGTCCCCTAAATCATAGCATTAGTTTCTTAGATCAGTCTCTCAAGGCAAAAGAAATAAAAGCAAAAATAGACAATTAACAACTAATCAAAATTAGATTTTGCACAGCAAAGTAAACCATCAACAAAATGAACAGCAGAAAATGACAGAACCTTAAATCAACTATAATAAAAAATTTTTAAAAAATGAAATGACAACGTACAGAATGGGAGAAAATATTTATAAAGGGTGCAGCTGACAAGGGTTAATATCTGAAATATATAAATATTTCATACAACTCAATATTAATAAAATACACAATCGAACAATGGGCAGAAGATTTAAATAGACATTGCTCTAAAGAAGACATATAGATGGGATAGAGACATGGTGGGATAGAGAGCCTGGTGCTGCTTGGAAGACTGGTGCCTGGGCCTATACGTATAATCTTCTGCCAGGCAGAGGGGCATTGAGTGTGGAGGTGGGGGAAAGAGAAGGTGGGAAGAGAAAGAGCTGGCCCTTTGAGAAGCTTTAGGAAAGTCCTCACTTATCACAAGAGAGGAAGGAATAATTACTTGGATTTCTGTATGATTATAAGACTGTATTATAAGGCTGAAAAATTTCATGTGCGGCCTTGTATCTTTGAGTCGCACTGGGACCCAGACATTTAACTGTGAATTCCCCTGCTCTCACCATATATGCCCGGCACCCTGTGCCAAAAGCTCCCCACTTGGATAGGTCCCCTAGTAGTCAGGCCAGCTGCATTTCACCCAGTCCTCAACCTAATGGTTTTACCTCCCATTTGGCACATGAAATTATTCAAATCACATCCTTCCACAGGAACCAGGGGTCACTCCACAGCCCCTGCTTGTTTACTTCTAAGTGTAACCCTATGGAGCCAATTCCTCTTATACAGCTGTCTGTTTGATTAGTAAACTGCTGTTTGATTTCATCTGTCTGGTGCTGAGTGTCTTGTGCCAGTCATCTTAAAATATTTGGGGTGGAAGATCCCTCTCTCACCAAGTGGGTGAATACAAGGCAATAAAAACAGTCTTTGGGGGACAGTGTTTCCCAAAATGAAATCCGAGGACCCTCTGTGTCATAATTACCCAAAGAATGTGTTAAAATGCATATTACACAGCTTTATACCATCCCAGAGGTATAAAGGATCTCTCTGGGGATGGGGCTTGAGAATATGCCCGTTGGGTTCCCTAGAAAGCAGATGGTGAAATGGAGACTAGAATGCAGTAGGTTTATTAGGGAGTGCTATTGGGATAAACACCTGTGGGAAAATGAAGCCGAACTGGGCAGACAGAAATGCTGGGTTGTGACAGGGTCTCAGAAAATTGCTCAACTGACCTCACTGTGAACTCTGAAACAAGAGATGGCCCTTTAGAGCTGCCCTGAGTTTGGGGCAAGGGTGCCAGGCTTTGCAGTCTGTTATCAATCAGTCATTGCATGTGGGTTGAATACAAGGCTGTAAGCCTGACCTTAAATGGAGTAGTTTTCTCCACTTGATGAAAATTCCTTTTAAAATTTTTTGTTACAGTTGATTTACAATGTTCTATCAATTTCTGCTGTAAAGCAAACTGACCCAGTTATACATATATATATATTCTTTTCTCACATTAGCCTCCATCATTTTCCATCACAAGTGACTAGATATAGTTCCCTGTACTATACAGCAGGACCTCATTGCTCATCCATTCCAAATGCAATAGTTTACGTCTGTTAACCCCAAACTCCCAGTCCATCCCACTCCCTTCCCCCTCCCCCTTGGCAACCACAGGTCTGTTCTCTATGCCCATGAGTTTGTTTCTGTTCTGGAGAAAGGTTCATTTGCGCCATTTTTATTTTTTTTGACATTTCTTGGCACATTTTATTTATTTATTTTTGTGCATTATAGCTGGTTTACATATTTCTGTCAGATTTTCCCACTGCAACGCGTGGTGACCCGGTTACATGTACATATATGGATTTGTCACATGTAATTAGATATAGTTCCCCGGGCAATACAGTTGGATCTCCTTGCTATTCCATCATTAAAGCACTAGTTATCCCCGTTCCCTCCCACCCCTCCCCCACCCCTCCGCCGCCCCCTTGGCAACCACAAGTCTGTTCCCCAAGTTCGTGATTTTCTTTTCTGTTGAGATGTTCATTTGTGCAGTGTTTTAGACTCCACTTGTAAGAGATTTCATATGACATCTGTCTTTCTCCTTCTGACTTGCTTCACTCAGTATGAGGGCTTCTAATTCCATCCATGTTGCTGCGAATGACATTATTTTATTCTTTTT
>PVHT020000016.1:1291009-1307327 GCA_004024745.2 Catagonus wagneri | reverse complement strand
ATTCTGTTGTTCTACCCAGTTATTTCAAGGGTTTCTTGCAGTTTTTGGAGGTTTAAATTAATCAGCTTTCAGATGATGATTTGTCCAAGTTTATATTTAGATGCATTTTTTGATGTATTTGTGGGAGAGGGTGAGCGCGACCTCTTACTCCTCTGCCATCTTGCCGCAGTCTCCATTTGTGCCATTTTTAATTTTTTTTTGTCTTTTGTCTTTTTAGGGCTGCACTCACAGCATATGGAAGCTCCCAGGCTGAGGGTCTAATCAGAACTGTAGCTGCTGGCCTATGCCATAGCCACAGCAACACGGGATCCAAGCAGCATCTGTGACCTACACTAGAGCTCAAGGCAACGCGGGATCCTTAACCCACTGAGCGAGGTGCCCTCATGGATATTAATAGGGTTCATTAGCTGCTGAGGTATGACAGGAACTCCTGTGCCATATTTTAGATTCATATAAGTGATATCATATGGTATTTGTCTTTCTCTTTCTGACGTACTTCACTTAGTATAAGAATCTCTAGTTCCATCTATGTTGCTGCAAATGGAATTATTGCATTATTTTTATGGCTGAGTAGTATTCCATTGTGTATATGTACCATATCTTCTTAATCTATTCATCTGTCAGTGGACATTTAGTTTTTTTCCATGAAATAAAAACGAAAAAAAAAGAAAATTCCTAGACAGGGTTGACATGGCTGCTGGGGGTACAAGTCCTTTAGCCCTGAGAATGGGCTCGGTACCATATTCCACCTTCCACTACAGTCTACATCTTCTGGTGCTCAGATCTACTTCTTCACATAAGTTCTGGAAACAACTTTTCCAGGATTCTGGTGGGCCTCTATTCATGGGGAAACTTATAAAAAGTTTAGTGGGATAAACTGCATTGCTACTGCAGCTGGACTCAAGGCTATAATGATGTTAACATTCTCCTTCCTCTACTTCCCATTCTAGGTTCCACTCAACTGCAGCTAACACTTCTATAAGTTTAGATGGTTTATTGCTGGTGTGAACCAGATCCCTATGCTTATTCCTATAGGCTAGGATAGATTCCTATCCTCATTCCCTATCCTCATTCCTTTCTCAGACCATGCCTGCCATACTTGTCTATTTATCTATCAAGAGGTGAGTCATCTGGGTGACATAGATATTCCTCCCTGTCTCCATTATGAAACAGTAGCTCTATATCCTTTCATAATGATCACAGCCAACTACCCCTGCCAAAATGGTGACTTCTTGTCTTGCCTGCTGTTTCCTTGGCACAAGGATCCCAAAGAGCCCAGACATCAGTTGTAATTTTAGTTCAATGAGACTCTTACTGAATTCTAAGGTGGTGGCATTTCCCTTTTGGGGACTAAAACATCTAATCCCATAGAATCTAGAATTACAAGGATGGGAAGCATGAATTCCCCAATGTGGATTACTAGAAGTGATAGGACATTCACACTTCTATACTTTGGCTGCCAGACTCACTTGTTCCACCAGTTGGGAACACAGTACCTTATAAACGTCTTTGATCAAGAATATATATTGTGGGCAAGCTATGCCACTGCCACTGTCACTGTGGCCCATTACAAAGCCACCGACTAAAAGCATGAGCAGTTTCAGAGGTACCTGGAGAAATCTGGAGTGCTGAACACACTGACCAAGGTATCAGTAGCCTTACATGAAGAACCAGAGAAATCTAATAGTGCCTTGAATTTTTTTCAGCATCATTTAGGGGGTGCTATCCCAGAAAATCCAGAAATAGAGCTGGTTCATCTAGAATCAGCACAAATGAAAGAGAAATATGAAGCTATTGTAGAAGAAAATAAAAAACTGAAGACAAAGCTTTTTTAGTATAAACCACTTCAGGAGAAGAAGCATGCTGAATAGAATCCATCTCAGTTAAAAAGACACTGAAAAATGGTTTTGTATTATGTGAATAGTTCATATAATCTTTTCCAAGCAGACGCTAAAGCATTCTTTTAATATGTTAAATTCACCTATCACATTTTAACTGTAAAAACACATATACTTGGAATCAAACACACACACACACAAAAAAAAAACCCTCAATATAACATTCTTTGGGTCTTAGGCAGGTGAATCCTGAAAAAAAATCTAAACACAGCCATCTGATTCATTACCCTAAAAAACATTCTGTTTATTAATCTGACTGGAATGATGGTACTGGTGGTATTTTAGCTGAGGAAGCTATTCCATGGAGCTATTCCTTGGTTTAGATCAGGGATATGAGCATAGATACAGTCATTCTTTAAAATGAAGATGAAACTATAGTTTATATTCTCTGTAAACAGCTGGAGAGATCTGCTTGACATAACAGATGCTTTTGCATGGGTTCTCATGAATCTTCTGCTCTAGTTTATATAACGTGGAACAAATGACTCTTCTTTGCCACCACTTTGCCTTAGATAACTGTGTGTGTGCCAGTGTGAACTCTGACACCATGTTTCCCTCTGCACAATCATGCTCTATTTGATAATGTTGTCTTGCTTTGCTGTGTGCTTCAGTGAGTCCCAGCTGCACACAGGCCTTTCTGTGCTGTTTTTCAATTTGCTATAATACAGTTACCCTGATTGTAATTTATATAATTTTAAAGGGGATCACACTGTGCCCCTGCCTTTCTTAGCTGCTTAGTTGAATTCAGAACAGAGGGAATATAAAATTCTGGTTCATGCACAAGCTGGGATGAGAAGGGGAATGAGCCATATATCATGAGAAACTATAGTTTGTGGGTACAATTATATAGTGCTTTTTTTCCCTCAAAGTATTTTTCTAGCCTTGAATTCATTTTATCTTCATTATCCCTGTGAAGTAGGTAGGCAGGTATTAGGGAAGGTTGGGTAATGAATTTTCAGGCCAAAGACTGATGAATATAAATCATTTACTAACTGTAGAACCTTGGGCACATCAGTTAATTGCTCAGATTCACTTTCCTCATCTGTTAAATGAGAATAATATCTGTGCTGCCTATCTCACAGGGTTTTTGTGAGGGTCAAATGGGATGTATGTGAAAGATTTGTAAATGGCAAATAACTATTTTAAAAAAAGAAGAGAGCAGCCAGGATGGTGGAATAGAAGACCTTGAGCTCACTTCCTCTCACGAGCACACCAAAATCACAACTATCTGCAGAACAACCATCAACGAAAAAGACTGAAATCTACCAGAAGCGATCCTCTACAACTAAAGATATAAAAAAAGAATCACAAAAAAGATGTGTTGGAGGGTCAGAAATATGATATATTCGAGGAGTTCCCGTTGTGGCTCAGTAGTTAACAAACCCAACTAGCATCCATGAGGTTGCGGGTTCAATCCCTGGCCTTGCTCAGTGGGTTAAGGATCTGGTGTTGCTGTGAGCTGTGGTGTAGGTCACAGACATGGCTCGGATCCCACGTTGCTGTGGCTGTGGTGTAGGCCGGCAGCTGTAGCTCTGATTGGACCCCTAGCATGGGAACCTCCATAGGCTATGGGTGTGGGCCTGAAAAGACAAAAAGACAAAGAGAAGAGAAGAGAAGAGAAAATATGCTATATTCAAATATCTTACCCTCCAAATGGATGACCCACAAACTGAAGAATAATTACATGGCAGAGGTTCTCCCACAGGAGTTAGAGCTCTGAGCCCCACATCAAGCTTCCCAGCCCAGGAGTCTTGCACTGGGAAGATGAGAGCCTGGACTATTTGGCTTTGAGGGCCAGCAGACTTTAACTGCAGGAGCCCCACAGAACTGGGGGAAAGAGAGACTTCACTCTTAAAAGGCAAAAACAAAATCTCACTTGTACCAGGATCCAGGGAAAAGCATTAATTTGATAAGAGCCTGGGCCAAACTTACCTGCCGGTCTTGGAGTGTCTCCTGGAGAGGCAAGGGGTAGCTGAGGCTCACCCTGAGGACACAGACATTGGTGGCAGACACATCTGGGAGCTTTCTACTGCTGATATGGGCAGGCCCTATGTGGGACCCTCCCTCTAGCTCATTAGCACCAATGCCTGGCCTTACCCAGCAGCCTTCATGTACCAGTACTGGGACCTTTTGTTCAAACAACTAACTGGGCAAGGACACAACCCCACCCATAAGCAGACAGGTTATAGAGTTCATAACATAAAGATTAAAGAACCCACAGCCACCTCTGGACCCCTGAACATGGCCCTGCACACTAGAGGGCCAAGACCCAGCACTACCCACCAGTGGGTAGGCATTGGCCCCTCCTACCAGGAAGTTTGCATGGTCCCTACACCAGCCTCACTCACCAGGGACAGACAGCAGAAACAAGAAAACTATGACCCAGCAATGCAGGCCACACCCTAGTCTGGGACCAAGTGGGCTCTGGCCCAGCTCAATGCAAGGCAATGCAACATTCAGGACACCTTAGACCCCATACCCAATTGTATCAGGAACCACTCCCCCCACAACAATCAAAATGAGCTCTGGGATCCCTGGGCTCTGCGGCCAGACTCTACAAACCAGCTCTGCCTGGTAAGTAGTTCCATACTAACCCCAGGATCTGGTTTCACCTGCCAGTGGGTGGGCAACAGCCCTAGAGTCTTCAGGACCCTGATTCCACCCACCGGTGAGCAAGCCCTAATCCTGTGTCCCCCTATGGTTCTGTAGCCAGCTACCTCGTGAGCAGACCCTGCTAAACAGCAGTCAGTAGCATCTGCACAAGGCAAGGTCAGGCAACCAACCAGACTAGGGGCCAAATAAGCCTGCCAGACCACCCACATAGTCAGATTGCCACAAGAGAAGGACCCCACACAGCCCTCTTAGGGGGAACTCCTAGGTCATATAGCTTGGGTGATGAGAGGGTAGTGCATGGCTGGGACATATAGGATGTATTCTACAGAGTGTCACTTCTCCAAGGTCAAGAAATGAAACTAACCCACTATATACATAAAAATACAAATAAAAACTTAGACAAAATGAGGTGGCAGAGGAATATGTTCCAGACGAAGGAACAATATAAAACACCAGAAGAACTAAGTGAAGTGGAGATAGGCAATCTACCTGAGAAAGAGCTCAGAGTATTGATTGTGAAGATGAACAAAGAATTCAGGAGGAGAATGGATGCACAGGATGAGGCAGTAGAAGTTTTTAACAGTTAGAAAATATAAAGAACAACCAGAGATGAAGAATACAATAACTGAAATGAGAAAAACACTAGAAGGAATCAAAAGTAGAATAAATGAGGCAGAAGAATGGATCAGTGAGCTGAAGACAGCATAGTGGAAATCACTGCCTCTGAACATAAAAAAGAAAAAAGAATAAAAAGAAATGAGGACAGTTTGAGACCTCTGGAACAACATCAAACACACTACTGTTCATATTACAGGGTTCCCAGAAGGAGAAAAGAGAGATAAAGGGCCTGATAAAACATTTGAAGAGATAATAGCTGAAAACCTTCCTAACCTGAGAAAGAAAACAGTCGCTGAAGTCCAGGAAGCACAGAGTCCCATACGGGATTAACCCAAGGAGGAACACATCAAAATGACAAAAATTAAAGATCAAGAGAGAATACTAAAAACAGCAAGGGAAAAGCAACAACTAACATACAAGGTAATTACCATAAGGCTATCAGCTGATTTTTTCAGCAGAAACTCTGCAGGCCAGAAAAGAGTGACCTGATATATTTAAAGTGATGAAAGGCAAAAACTTACAACCAAGAATACTCAATCCAGTATTTGGGATCAAATTTGATGGAGAAATCAAAATCTTTACAGATAAGCAAAAGCTAAAAGAATTCACCACTATCAAACCAGCTTTACAACAAATGTTAAAGGAAATTTCCTATACAAAAAAGAAAAGGCCACACACAACTAGAAACAAGAAAATTTTGGTATAAAAAAAGCTCACCAGTAAAGGTAGGAAATTATCCACACACAAAGCTAGTAGGGAAGTTAAAAGACAAAAGTAGTAAAATCATTTGCATCCTCAATAAGCCATTAAGGGAAACACAAAACAATTAGATGTAAAATACAATACCAATAAAAGTAACCACGAGAGGAGGAAAGTATAAAAGCAGGGTATTTAAAATATATTTGAAATTAAGAGATCAGCAACTCGAAACAATCACATATATATGGATTGCTATACAAAAACCTCATGGCAAACACAAGCCAAAAAACCTGTAATAGATATACACACAAAAAAAGAAAAAGGAATCCAGACATAACACTAAAGATAGTCATCAAATCACAAGAGGAGAGAAAAAAGAAAAAGGCGGGGGGGAATGCTTACAAAAACAAATTCAAAACAATTAACAAAATGGCAATAAGGACATACATATCAATAATTACTTTAAGTGTAAATGGACTAAATGCTCCAACCAAAAGACACAGACTGGCTGAATGGATTCCAAATAGGACCCAGATATATGCACCTACAGGAGATTGATGTCGGATCTAGAGATGCATATATACTGAAAGTGATAGGATGGAAAAAGGTATTCCATGCAAATGGAAATCAAAAGAAAGTCATATAGCAATACTTATATCAGACAAAATAGATTTTAAAATAAAGAATTTTACAAGAGACAAAGGACAATATATAATGATCAAAGGATCAAATCAAAAAGAAGATAACAATTGTAAATACATATGAACATAACATAGAAGCACCTCAGTATATAAGAGAAATATTAACAGACATAAAAGGTGAAATTGACAGTAACACAATAATAGTTGGGGATTTAACACCCCATATACATCAATGGATCTACTGCACAGCATAGGGAACTATATTTAGTATCTTATAATAACCTATAATGGAAAAGAATCTGAAAATAATATATATATTATATATAGTAATATGTATATATAATAAAACAGAATCACTTTCCTATATACCTGAAACATTATAAATCAAATACTCTTCAATTTAAAAGAGCCAAAGAAAGAGATTATATACTGTGGCCTGGAGGAATATGCCCCACCTTACAGGGCACCAAGCTGAGGTGCCCTCAACAGGCAAGCAGTTTCTGATTGGTATGTGGTTCCATGGCAATAGATCCCATGGTAATATACTCCCCTTTGCTGTGGAGACACTTGATCCAAAGCAATATTATGTGGGATCTCACATAAATAGATCAAACATAGATGAGGGCTTGGAAGCAGGAAAGACAAACTCATACTAAGAATATGTGTCGATGCTAGTCAAAATAAATCTCTGCCCTTTCTAGGATGGAAGGGGTCCAACAGAGTCTAATTGCCATCAGGTAGAGAGTGAGTGTCCTCAATAGACGATGCCATTTATATTTAGGGTTGGTACTGACAGATTTTACATTTGCAGCAGAAGTTGCAAGATCAACCCTGGTAAGTGGGAGCTCATGGTTTTGGGCCCATGAAAATCCTTTATTCCTGCCACCATGGGTATTCTTTTTCTGTATCCATTTGTCAGCACTGTAGTTGTTGATGACAAAGTTTCACTACCATCATTGGACAAAACAGCTCTATCTACTTGGTTGTTTTAATGTTTCTTCTGAAGTCTGTTCTCTGCTGGTTTTGAACATGTGACACACTTCATACCTACTCCTAAAAGTTTATCCGCATGGCTTTCTGTGCTCAATCTTCCAATCTTTCTCCTTCCAGGCTCCTGACTAGCTAACAAAAATGACTTTTTAGTGTTGATATAACTAAGCTTTTAAACTTTCCTCTCCACCCAAAGTAGGTACACCTTCCCAAACTCTGCCTACTGTAAAAATTTCATCTCACCACTATCTATCAAGGTCACCCTTGAATGGAGCTGAACTGCAGCCTTTTTGGTTTGCTCTACATTGGCACAAATGTGATCTAATTTTGGCCTTTTTTCCCCTCCACCAGCTAATCATAAGATACTCCCTATATGGCCATAACTAGAAATTGAGAGAAAGGAGCTGGTGCCATAATAGCAAATAACATGGGAGTCTGGCAATCTGTGCATTTAGCTTACATGTACTCTCTCGCTCTGCTTATGTCCAGTTCCAGATTTCCCACTTCCAACTTAATGATAAACTACTTCTTGACCTGCCCAAGATTTTGACTTGATGAGACTGATAGAAAGCAGTTTTGGATGCACAGCTCTGGCCACATTGTCACTGGATAACCCTTAGTATGCATATGGCTTTTCTGGGGGCAAGATTGGGGCATTAATTGAAGATATAATAAGTATGGCATTTATTTCTGCCATTCCACTACTGTCACACAACGTGGGAACTTTTTTAACTGTCTTATTCAAGTGTAGTTGTCGGGTGGTACATCTTACAGGGTTTTACTTGGCCTTTCTACTACAAGCACTCTCACTTGAGAAGTTTTGCCAACTACCATGTATCTCCATTCTAACTATATACTTGGAAATAGGGAAACAATCAATGGGTGGGCTCATGCTCCTAGGGTACTCATTGTGAAGCACCCCCAGGCCAAGATTCCATTTATTATTATACCCTCCTATATCCCCTCCCTAACAATGGGGCCATGATGATATTTTGAATCACCAGTTATCACTATAAACTTGAAAAATGTGTCCAATCATGTTCAAAATGTTTGAGTACTCACCTTTCCCTGGTGCATAGCTAGTTCCTCATTTAAGTTTCATATATCCTTTTTGGAGGAATAAATACAATATACATTTCTATGATATTCCAGAGGCCTCGCTCATAAGCAGTTGTCTTCTCCTTCAGAGAGGTTCTGGGTCAGAAACCAGGCCCACATCTCAAAACTAGAAATAGAATTATACCCTTTTATTGAGGCAGCTGTCCTCAACTTCCTGATCCTCCATTTTGGTTGTTTGGCTCTATATACTGAGCAATATATGGCTATCCATCTTACGATAGGATGACTGAATTCAATTACCAGTTTTCATAGCTCCTGATGGTGAAAGACCCTGACTGCTACTCTGACATTGATGCTCGTTGCAATAACTGCAACTACTTGGCTTCTGTCAGTTACATTTCACAATCTGGCTTTGGTTATTTTAGAATCTTATTATTTTTATTGCCATCAGTGAGCTCAGTTCTATAATAGCCCCACCTATCATCAGCCCTGGCATACAGAGAACAACCAGTGAGCGTCTCATAAACGCTGATGCACATCTCACCTGTCTATTTCTTATTGATTTGGTAAATTGAGTATCTTTTGGGATTACCTGTGGAACAGTTTTCTATCCTTATGTAAATATATACAGGATGCCTACATCGTTATGCTTTTATTTCCTTTTTTTTTTACAGCTGCACCTGTGGCATGTGGAAATTCCTTGGCTGGGAGTTGTATCAGAGCTGCACCTGCAGGCCTATGCCACAGTCACAGCAACACCAGATCTGAGCCGTGCCTGTGACATACCATGCAGCCTGTGGCAATGCCAGATCCTTAACCCACATCCTAACGGAGACTACGCTGGGTCCCTAAGTCACAATGGGAACTCCCATCTATACGTCTTTTAATCCTTCCCTCCATTGTCTGCTAAGGCAGTTCTTCTACTTAGCATTGTCTGCTAAGGTAGTTTGCATGGGCCATCACTTTCTCCAGGTTTCTTCAGAGTCATTTTAGCAAGCCAAGCATGTCCCAGGTGAATCATGTTGTGATTGACCCTAGTTTTTGTCCTAGAAGCTAAAAGGTGATTTGGGTCAGATCTATAGGGTCAGGTCTTTTTTTTTTTTTTTTTTCAGGAGAAGCCTCTGCATTGCTATCAAGTAGGAGAAAAGCGCTGTCTCTTCACAAGGAGGAATATGCTCTTCCGTAGGAACCGAAGGTTCAGGGAATGTCAGGATTCAAGATTTTGAAGTGAATTGACTCAGATGTCCTTATATCAAGAACATGGTATGACTCTGGATAAGGTCTCAAGTTGAGGAAAATTTCTAGAATACTGGCAGCTATGAGCTGGCAGTGAATAGCATTCCTAGTATCTGGGGAAATAAGCTTTTCAGTCCAGAAGGCGGGGGGGGGGGGCTTGGTGGCAGCAGCAGAGCATTCTTTACCTCTGCATTTTTATCAAACTCTCCAGGTGATTCTGATGCACACTAAAGTTTGAGAAAAACTGCCCCAGGGGTTCAAATATACATCTGCCTCACTATTGTTAAAATATTTCTATAAGAGTTGGAATCTCAGGCAACAATTGAGGATAAGATGAGCTTTCAAAACTAAAGACTCTTTTGATTTTCAATGATACTCAAATAGTGAAAATCAAAAGTTTCAACAACTGTAAAAACTGTTTCTAATATTGTTACTTAAGTTCAACACAGAATTAGGATTTCTTTATTAAGCAAACATATAAGAGAGCTTTGCATCCAAAACCCTATTTTCTAATTTGTTACAAAACCTGGACATTACCAGGAAATGTAGTTTGGATAACATATATGGTAGTGTTTGAGAGTTTTTTCTGTCTGCATTTCAGTATCATAGGCTTTCCTTTGTAATCACATAGTTATTCTTTTATTTGCCCACTAGTGGACACTGTTGAGCTTCTGAACTTAAAGATCTTTCTGATGGGATGATGAAGAGGCAAAAGAGGACACATGAAAGGAGAAATAAAATCAGAATTAATACAGCAACAATTTTTCTACAACCCTGTTTGTTTATTCACCACATACCAGGCTAATAAATGTTTATGTCAATCATATTTTAAAAACTAAACAAAATCAGAAACAGCTAAACTTGCATTGCTCACAGAGAATATTTTTACAGCAGGGAAACACTGCTTGATGACTAATGACATAACTAAACTACAAAACAGTATTCTGTTCCTCAGGGAAATGATTTGCTTTTTTCATGAAAAATTAATTTCTGTTTTTTCTAGTTTCCTTTTTTTAGAATGCTTTTCTTTAAGAATGTTGTCAACTTTTTCATCAAGATTCTAAATAAATACTGAAAAGGAGAAGATAAACTATCATTAAAAGGTAGATCTGTGATCAAAATTTGGGGCAGGAGTTCCACTGTGGTGCAGCAGGTTAAAGACCTGATGTAGTTTCTGTAAAGAAGTGTGTTTAATCCCTGGCCTCACTCGATGGGTTAAGGATCCAGTGTTGCCATAAACTGCAGCATAGATTGCAGCTGCAGCTCTGCTCTGGTATTGCCATGGCTGTGTTGTAGACAGGCAGCTGCAGCTCTGATCTGACTCCTAGCCCAGGAACTTCCATATGCCACAGGGGCAGCAATTTAAAAAAAAAAATTGGGGGCAAAAGACAAAAAAATGAATTTTAAGTAATTTATAATTTATTTTATTGTAATGAATGGAATTCTGAGCTCATCATCCAGATTATAAGACCTTCTGTAAAAAGAATCTAAGATCATTTAATTCTCTGAGCTTTTGATTTTCACTATTTGAAAATCATTTAATTTTAACTAGGAGGTTTATAAGCTCTGGAATGAAATCTAGGAATAAACTCCATTCCTGCTGTTTGCTTGCTACCTAACATTGGGGAAGTTGTTAGACTTCTCTGATCCTCTAATTCCTTACCTATATGAGTGAGAATAGGAGTTCCCATTGTGGCTCAGCAGAAACGAATCCAACTAGGAACCATGAGGTTGCGGGTTCGATCCCTGGCCTCCGCTAAGTGGGTTAAGGATACAGCGTTGCCGTGAACTATGGTGTAGGTCACAGATGAGGCTCGGATCCCACGTTGCTGTGGCTGTGGTGTAGGCCGGTGGCAACAGCTCTGATTCCACCCCTAGCCTGGGAATCTCCATATGCCGCAGGTGAGGCCCCAAAAAGCAAAACATAAAAAGGAGTGAGAATAAATAATACATTCCTACCAAGTTTACTGTGAAAATTGTCAGATATTGTACAGATAGCAAATAACAGAACCAATATTAATTCCCATATCTGTTTATGCAAGACCATGATCTTAACTACCATCTAATAATTCCTTCCTCTCCAATGTTATACATCAAAACAGTGTTATTAGAAAGTAAGACTGGGAGTTCCTGCTGTGGCTCAGTGGTAACAAATCTGACTAGTATCCATTGAGGATGGGGGTTTGATCCCTGGCCTCACTCAGTGGGGTAAGGTTCGGGCGTGGCCGTGAGCTGTGGTGTAGGTCACAGACACAGCTCAGATCCCGAGTTGCTGTGGCTGTGGTGTAGGCTGGCAGCAGCAGCTCTGATTCGATCCCTAGCCTGGGAACTTCCATATGCCATAGGTGTGGCCCCAGAAAAAAGAAGTAAGATTATAGAAAAGACATGTTAAGTGACTTAATTTTTCATATCTAATAGCAAGTTCGCCTGTACCAAAGAAGCCTAAAATTTTCACTGGAGTAGTCTCATACCCATCCATATTTCCCTTGAGATTTTAAAAATGATTTAAGATTAAAGAAAAGAAGAGGCCTGGGCCTGTGGGAGAATCAAGGTACCATTGTGGAGGAGGGCGAGAAGAGGAGGGGTGAGATCACCATAGGAACACCTTTTTTCTGCACACTCTCAGGCTCTAAGGCAGTGGAGCACCTCTTGCATGGGCTATGGGAGGTGGGTGAAAACTCACAACCATCTTGGGACTGTGACATCTCGGACTCCTGAGGTGGGCATAGCTTGCCACCACTAAAGGTCCCACAAACAGGTACCACCTGGGGCCCCAGCCACCTCAGAGGTTGCTGCCGTAGAGACCCTTGCAACTGAGTGCCACCCATTGCCCTCACTCCCTTGGGAATGCACATGCACTGCCACTGCTGATGCCAAAGGCTCTGGGGTACCACTGTGACTGCCCAGGGCCCTACAATCAGGAGCAGATTGTGCCACCACATCCCTGTACATCTCTGTCACTGCCAAGAGCTCAGCAACCACACATTGGCTCCAGAGCTGCCCAGTGAATGGCCCCATCTCCCTGGAAGCATGCACGAGCTGTACACCTGCTCACCTCCTATTAAGGGGATAACAGCCTACACACACTGAGGAGAGAAACAGCAAGAATCCAAACCAAAAGCATCCCTCACACCAAAAAAAAAAAAAAAATTGTAAGCCCTCACAAGCTACCCAGGGAGGCTCCCACATATAAATAGTTCTTCAAGACTGTAGTAGATTGTTTTCCCTAAACACACAGAATAAGAAAAATATAAGGAAAATGAAGAAGCAAGGAACCATTCCCAGTTAAAAGAAGAGTAGAATTCCCCTGAAGGAACAACAATGAAACAGACCTCTGAAGTCTAACAGACACCAGGTTTAAAAAGGAGGTAATGAAATACGGAAGGAATTAAGAACAGATATCAATAATAATGTGGATTACTTTAAAAAGGAACTGGAAACTATAAGCAGGACCAAAAAACTTAGAAAATTCATTTGCTGAGATACAGGCTGAGTTCAAGGCATTGAAGAGCGGAATGAATAATGCAGAGGAACAAATGAGTGACATGGAAGACAGAATAATGGAAATCACCCAATTAGGACAGCAGAGGTAAAATCAAATGAAAAATATGAAAGCAATATAAGAGATTTATGGGATAATATTAAGTGGGCCAATCTATGCATAATGGGTATTCCAGATGGAGAAGAAAAGAAGAGGGGATTGAAAATATTTTTTTGAAGAAATTATGGCTGAAAACTTTCCAAATCTAAAGGAAACAGATATCAAGATACAGGAAGCACAGAGGGCCCCAAACAATTTGATCCAAAACATATCTACGCCAAGACATATTATAATAAAAATGCCAAAATTTAAAGATAAGGAGAGGATTTTAAAAGCAGCAAGAGAAAAAGAGTTAATTATAAGGAAACACCCATAAGCCTATCAGCTAATTTCTCTACAGAAACACTACAGTCCAGAAGAGAGTGGTAAGATATATTCAGAGTTCTAAAAGGGAAAAATTTGTAGCCTAGAATACTCTACCCAGCAAGATTATCATTTAAAATAGAAGAAGAAATAAAGAATTTCTCCAACAAACTAAAACCAAAAGACTATAGCAATACTAAAACCATTCTGAAAAGAAAATACTGAAAGGTCTCCTCTAAATAGGAAAGAAGTAAAAAGATATAGGTGAAGGCAATCACAACTGGAAAGTAATCACTTCAGCAAGCCAGTATACAGATCAAAAAGGAAAAAGAAACCTATTTGTGACAGCCACATAACACAAGGAATAACAAAAGAATAAACATGAAGATGTAAAAAAGGACAGCAAAATCATAAAATGTAGGGAAGGAGCTTAAGAAAATCTAGACTCTTTTTGTTAGAATATGTTTGAGCCTATAGGACTATCAGGCTAAAGAAAGCAGATATAGGAAATGGTTAGCATACTTGAAAAACAAGGCAACCACAAATTAAAACCAAACAATATATTCACAAAAACTAAAAAGAAGAGGACACAAGCATAAAATAAAAGGAAATCATCCAAATAAAAAAAGAGAGGAGTGCCTGTCATGGCTCAGCAGAAACGAATCTGACTAGTACCCATGAGGATGCAGGTTCGATCCCTGGCCTCGCTCAGTGGGTTAAGGATCCAGTGTTGCCATGAACTGTGGTGTAGGTTGCAGATGTGGCTCGGATCTTGCATTGCTGTGGCTGTGGCATAAGCCGATGGCTACAGCTCTGATTCAACCCCTAGCCTAGGAACCTCCATATGCCACAGGTGCAGCCCTAAAAATCCAAAAAAAAAAAAAAGGGAACAAATAAATATAGAATCAAATATAAAACAAGGTTTAAAATGGCAATAAATACATGTTTGTCAATAATTATCTTAAATGTCAATGGAACAAATGCTCCAATCAAAAGACATATGGTGGCAGATGGGATACAAAAAGAAGAGCCTACATTAAACTGCCTGCAAAACACTCACTTTAGGGAAAGGACACATGTAAAATGAAAGTGAGGGAATAGAAAAAGTTATGTGAATGAAAGGAAAGCAGCAATTGCAATACTCATTTCAGACAAAATAGACTTTAAAACAAAGGCCATAAAGGAAGATGATGTAGAACACTATTTAATGATAAAAGTATTAATTAAAGAAAAGGATATTACACTCATTGATACATATGTCCCCAAAATAGGAACACCCAAATACATATAACAAATACTAACAGACATAAAAAGAGAAGTTGATGGGAATACAATAATTGTAGGAGAGTTTAACACTCCACTCACATTCAATGGACAGATCCTCAAGACAGAAAATCAACAAGGCAACAGAGATTCTAAATGATACAATTGAATGGTTAGACTTACTTGATATTTTCAGGACATTACATGCAAAAAGAATCAGAATATACATTCTCTTCAAGTGCACAAGGAACATTTTCAAGGACTGACCACAAACTGGGGCACGAAATGAACCTCAACAAATTTTAGAGCATAGAAATTATTTCAAGCGACCTTCTCTGACCACAAAAGTATGAAACTAGAAATCAACCTCAAGAAAAAAAAATGAGAAAAAAATGACTACATGGAGACTAAACAACATGTTAACTAAAAAAACCAATGGGTCAATGAGGAAATCAAAAATGAAATTTAAAAATACCTTAAGACAAATGACAATGAAAACACAACCATTCAAAATCTGGAGATGCTGCAAAAGTAGTTCTTAGAGGGAAGTTCATAGCAATATAGGCCTTCCTCAAAAAAGAAAAATAAATTCAAATAAACAACATAACCTACCACCTATAAGAATTAGAAAAAGAAGAACAAACACAACCTAAAGTCAGCAGGAGGAAATCAATAGAGATTAAAAAAAATTTTTTTAATGAATAAAACAAAGAGTTGGTTCCTTGAAAGTGACTCCACACAAAGTAGCAGGATACAAGATTTACAACATTGACAAACCTCTGGCCAGACACACCAAGAAGAAGAAAGGGAAAACCCTAATAAAAAAATAAAAAATGAAAAAGGAGAAATCTCAACTGATACTGTGCAAATACACACACACACACACACACACACACAGACAGACAAGAATACTATGAACAATTACATGCCAACAAATTTGAAAACCTAGAAGAAATGGACCACTTTCTAGAAACATACAGCCCACCAAAGCTGGATCAAGAAAAAAATAGATAATCCAAATAGACTAATCACCAGAAATGAAATTGAATATGTAATAAAACACTCCCTACAAAAAAAAGTCCAGGACCAGATGGCTTCACAGGCTAATTCTAACAAACATATAAAGAAGAACTTATACTGATCCTCCTTAAACTTTTGCAAAAGACTGAAGAAGAAGGAACACACCCGAAGACATTCTATGAAGCTACCATCACCCTAAGACCGAAACCAGACAAAAATACTGCCAAAAAAAGAAAATTATAGGCCAATATCATTGATGAATATAGATGCAAAAATTCTTGACAAACTTTTAGCCAACCAAATGTGTTATAACAGATCATACACCACAACAAAGTGCGATTCATCCCAGGTTCACAAGGATGATTCAACATACACAG
>PVHT020000016.1:1236735-1290909 GCA_004024745.2 Catagonus wagneri | reverse complement strand
GGTCCCTGCCCTTGCTCAGTGGGTTAACGATCCGGCGTTGCCGTGAGCTGTGGTGTAGGTTGCAGACGCGGCTCGGATCCTGCGTTGCTGTGGCTGCGGCGCAGGCCAGTGGCCACAGCTCCGATTAGACCCCTAGCCTGGGAACCTCCACATGCCGTGGGTGCGGCCATAAACCCGCGGCCATAAAAATGACAAAAAAAGGCAAAAAAAAAAAAAACATACACAGATTAATGTCATACACCACATTAACAAAAGAAAAGTCAAAAACCACATGATCATCTCAATAGATGCAGAAAAAGGATTTGACAAAATTTAACATCCATTCAAGATAAAAACTCCTACCAAAGTGGGTACAGAGGGAACATATCTCAACATAATAAAAGCCAATATAATAGTCAATGGAGAAAAGCTGAAAGCTTTCCTGTTAAAATATGGAATAAGACAAGGATGCCCATTCTCACCACTTTTATTCAACATAGTATTGGAAGTCCTAGCCACAGCAATCAGACACACAAAAGAAATAAAATGTACCAAGTTGGAAGAGAAGAGGTAAAATCATCACTCTAAGCAGATGACATGACACTATGTATAGAAAACCCTAAGGACTCCACACAAAGTAGCAGGATACAAGATTAACATCCAGAAATCAGTTTCATTTTTTGTATACTAACAATATTATAAAAAACACCACCTTTTAAACTCTCACCCCAATAAACTGAATACCTAGGAATAAACCTGACCAAGGAGGTGAAAAACTTGTACACCGAGAATTATAAAACATTAATCAAGAAAATTAAAGAGAGGATTCAAAATCTGGAAAGCTATACCATGCTCCTGGATTGGAAGAATTAATATTGTTAAAAAGGAATACTATCCAAAGTAATCTATAGATTAATGCAATCCCTATCAAGTTACTCATGACATTTCTCACAGAACTAGAACAAATAACCCAACAATTTATATGGAACCATAAAAGATCCAGAATTGTCAAAGAAATCCTGAGGGGGAAAAAAAAAAAAAGCGAGAGGCATAACTCTCCCAGACTTCAGGCAATATTACAAAACTACAGTAATTAAGACATTGTGGTACTGGTACAAAAACAGACATACACACTAATGGAACAGAAGAGAGAACCCAGAAGTAAACCCAGACATCTACAGTCAGTTAATCTTTGACAAAAGAGGCAAGAATATAAAATAGGAAAAAGTCTCTTCAGTAAGTGGTGCTGGGAAACCTGGAGAGCTGCATGTAAACCAATGAAACTAGAATACACCCTCCCACCATGCACAAAAATAAACTCAAAGTGGCTTAAAGACTTAAACATAAACACCAACATCAAATGTTACCAATTACATATGGAATCTAAAAACAGGACACAATGAACTTCTTTTCAGAACAGATACTGACTCACAGACTTTGGAAAACTTATGGTTTCCAAATGAGACAAACTGGGAGGTGGGGGGATGCAATGAGGGTTTGGGATGGAAATGTTATAAAATTTGGTTGTGATGACTTTTGTACACCTATAATTGTAATAAAATTCATTAAGTAATTAAAAAAAGAAGTTGGAAAAAAAAAAGACTTAAACATAAGACCAGACACCATTAAACTCCTAGACAAGCATATAGGCAAAACATTTTCTGACATAAAATGTACAAATGTTTTTTAGGTCAGTCTCCCAAGGCAATAGAAATAAAAACAAAAATAAACCAATGGGACCTAAACAAACTGACAAGGTTTTGCACAGCAAAGGAAACCACAAAAGAACAAAAAGACAACCTACAGAATGGGAGAAAGTAGTTGCAAACAATGCAACTGACAAGGGCTTAACCTCCAAAATATACGAATAACTCATACAACTCAACAACAACAAAAAAATCAAGCAACGCAATTGAAACATGGGCACAAGACCTAACAGACATTTCTCCAAAGAAGACATATTGATGGCCAACAGGCACATGAAAAAATGCTCAATATCACTAATTATTAGAGAAATGCAAATCAAAACTACAACTACCACCTCACACCAGGAAGAATGGCTATCATTAATAAGTCTACAAACAACAAATACTGGAGAGGGTGTGGAGAAGAGGGAACCCTCCTACACTTTTGGGGGCAATGGAAATTGGTACAACCACTATGGAAAACAGTATAGAGGTACCTCAGAAAACTAAATATAGAACTACCATACGACCCAGCAATCCCACTCCTGGGCATATGTCAGACAAAACTACAATTCAAAAAGATACATGCACCTGTATGTTCACAACAACACTATTGTCAACAGCCAAGACATGGAAATAATCTAAATGTCCATTGACAGATGAATGGATTAAGAAAATGTGGTACATATATACAATGGAATGCTACTCAGTCATAAAACAGAACAAAATAATGCCATTTGCAGCAACATGGATGCAATTAAAGATTCTCACACTGAGTGAAGTTAACTCAGAAAGAAAAAGCAAAATAGCATTTGATATCACATGTGTGGAATCTAACATAACACAAACAGACTCACTGACATGGAGAACAGACTCGTGGTTGCCAAGGGAGAGGCGGGAGGGGATGGAATGGACTTGCATGTTGGGGATAATAGATGCAAACTCTTACATTTAGAATGGATAAGCAATGAGGGAACTATATCCAATCTCTTGTGATGGGACATGATGGAAGGTAATATAAAAAGAATATATGTATATATATATATATATGTGTGTGTGTGTGTGTATATATATATATATGTATATATATATATATATATATATACACACACACACACACATATATATATATATAATCTGGGTCACTTTGCTGTACAGCAAAAATTGGCACAACATTGCAAATCAACCATAATTTTTAAAAAGTTTAAAAAAGGAAAACAGGAAAAAAGATAAAAAGAAAGAGCTACAAATAATAGATCTAAATTATGACAGTGAGAATGGCAGAGAAGATGGCTCCAAGAGCCATTTTCTCCATAGAAATATTGAAAAGTCAGGCAAAAATTGTCAGAACAAACTTTGTAAAACCTTTGTAAAACAAATGCTTGCAGCAATGAAGTGAATGACAAATTATGTTAGATAGAAACTAACAGAATCACATAAAGGAATACATGAATTCACTACCACAGTTAGAGACCAGCTATGGACAGATCCAGCAGGCAGCATATCAGGAAGCACATGGTTGAATTCAACAAAACCATCAATCAACAAGATATAATGGACATTTATAGATTATTTCACTCAAAATCGAAAAATACACATTCTTCTCAAGCTCACATGGAACATTCACCATGATAGATCACATTCTGAGTCATAAAACAAATCTTAATTTTATTTATTTATTTATTGCACTTTTTAAGGGCCACACCCATGGCATATGGAGGTTCCCAGGCTAGGGGTCAAATTGGAGATGTAGCTGCTGGCTTACGCCACAGCCACTGCAACGCCAGATCCGAGCTGCGTCTGCGACCTACACCACAGCTCACAGCAACACCAAATCGTTAACCCACTGAGTGAGGCCAGGGATTGTACCCATAACCTCATGGTTCCTAGTCGGATTCATTAACCACTGCACCACGACGGGAACTACAACAAACCTTAATTTTAAAAGAAGACAAATCACACGTTTGTTCTTAAATTCACAATGGAATTAAACTCAAATCAATAACACAAAGATAACTGGAAAATCCCAAAACATAACGAAGTGAGACAAAACACTTCTAAATAACAAGCACATGGGTAAAAAACATTGCAAGAGGAATTTAAAAATACATTAACTAAATAAAAATTAAAGCATAAAATCAAAATTGGTGAGATGCAGTGAAACCAGTGCTTAAAGGGAATTTTATAGCACTGAATGCATATATTTTAAAAAGAAGAAAAATCTGAAATTAATCATCTAAATTTTCCACCTTAGGAAACTAGAAAAAGAAGAGCTGATTAAATACAAAGTAAGCAGAAGAAAAGAAATAATAAGAGTTAGAACAGAAATTGATGGATTTGAAAATAGGAAATCAATGGAGAAAATCAACGAAGCCAAAGCTTGTTCTTTGAAAAAGTGAGTGAAATTGATAAGCCCCTAGCCAGTCTAACTAGGAAAAAAAGAGAGAGAAAATGAAAACTGAAACAATGAAATACTACTACACATCTATCAGGATGGCCAAAATCCAAAGCACTGACATAAATGCAAGCAAGGTTGTGGAGCAACAGAAACTCTTGTTTGTTACTGGTGGGAATGCAAAATGGCACAACCACTTTGGGTGACAGTTTGGTGGTTTCTTATAAAATTAAACATACCTTTACTATATGACTCAGCAATTGTGTTCCTTGGTATTAATCCAAAAGTGTTGAAAATTGTGTCCACACAAAAACTGCACATGGATGTTAATGGCAGCTTTATTCATGATTGTCAAATCTTGGAAGCAATCAAGATGTCCCTCAGTAAATGAATGGATAAATACACCATGTTACATACAGACAATGGAATATCATTTAGTACCAAAAAGAAATGAGATATTGAGCAATGAAAAGGCATGGAGGAAACTTAAATGCATAGTACTAAGTGAAAGAAGCCAGTCTGGGAAAGCTATACATTGTATGATTCCAACTACATTACATTCTGGAGATTATAAAATGATATATAAAATTATAAAATTTATAAAATTATAAACTAATATTTATAAAATCTCAGAGATTTATAAAATTATAAACTAAGAGATTATAAAATGATATATAGTTGCCGGGGTAGAGGGGAGAGACAAATAGGCTGAGGAAAGAGCATTTTTAGGGCAGTGAGAAATACTCTGTATGATATTATAATGATTGATATATGTCATTATACACTTGTCCAAACCCATAGACACCAAGATTGAACTATAAAGTATGGACTTTGAGTGATTATGATATACAAATGTAGTTTCATATTTGGTGAAAAAAAAGTACCATTCTGATGAGTGATGTTGATAATGGGGGAGGCTATACATATGTGGGGGCTGGGGGTAGAAGAGAATTTCTCTACTTCTGGCTCAATATTGCTGTGAACCTAAAATTGTTGTAAAAATGAAGTCTATTAAAATAAACCAAAATACCTCCTATTAAAAGGCAGAGATTGGCAGAATGGACTAAAAACACATGGTCTAACTCTATGTTGTCTACAAGAGTCTCACTTTAAATCCAAGACACGAATATGTTGACAGTGAAAGGACTGAACAAGATATTGCCTGCATATAGTAAGAGAGCTGGTGACACCATACTAATACCAGACAAAACTACTTTATGTTTAAAGAAATGTTGTAAAACACAAAGAAGGACATCACATAATAGTTAAATGGTTCAGTCAATCAATAATAAACATATAGGTACAAAAACCCTGACAGGGTCCCAAAGTATGTGAAGCAAACACTGATAAAATTGAGAGAATTTGACAGTTCATTAATAATAGATAGAAGCTACATTAATTCAATTTCATTAATAGACAGAACATCTAGACAGAATATCAGTGAGGAAATAGAGGACTTAAATCCTTAAATAGAGGATAACTATACCTAAGAGACATATATAGAACACTCCACCAAACAGTAGCAAAATACAACCTATTTTTAAGTGTACATGTCAGATTTTTCAGGATAGACCACATATGTGGACACAAAATAAGACCCAGCAAATTTTTAAAGATGGAAATAATACAAAATATTTTCTCTGACCACATAGAATAAGGATAGAAATCAATAGCAAGGAAAACTAGAAAATTCACAAATATATAGAAACTGAATACCATATTCTACACACTTTTTTTTTTTTTTTGCTTTGCTTTTTAGGGGTTGAATCAGAGCTACAGCTGCTGGCCTATGCCACAGCCACAACAACATCAGATCCAAGCCACGTTTGCGACCTACACCACAGCTCACGGCAACACCAGATCCTTAACCCACTGAGCGGAGGCCAGGGATCGAACCCACAACCTCATGGTTCCTAGTCAGATTCATTTATGCTGCACCACAATGGGAACTGCTGAATACCATATTCTTAGTCAAAGAATCAAAGGAGAAATTTCTAGAGAAATAAGAAAATACTTCAAAGTGAGTGAAAACAGAAGGAAAAAAAACCACCAAATCTTATACAATACAGTGAAAGCAATGCTCAGAGAGAAATTTATGGATGTAAATGCCTATATTAAAAAGAAGACTATAAATCAGTAACCTAAGTACACCTTAAGGAATGAGAAAAAAGAAGAGCAAAATAAACTGAAAATTCCTAGAATGAAAAAAAGAAATAGATTAGGGTTAGATAAATGGAATAGAGAACAGAAAAAGAACAGAGAGAAACAACAAAAGGAAAAGTTGCTTCTTTGAAAACTTTTAGTTAGATTGACTTGACTAAAAGAGAGAGAGAGAGATAAATAACTAAAATCAGAAATGAAAGTAGGGGAGTTCCTGCTGTAGTGCAGTGGTTTAAGGATCTGGTGTCATCTCTGTGGCAGTGTGGGTTCAATCCCTGCCCTTGTACAGTGGGTTAAGGGTCTGCCATTGCTGAAGCTGAAGCTGTGGTGTGAGTCACAGCTGTGGCTCAGATTAGATCCCTTACCCGGGAACTTCCATAGGCTGTTGGTGCATCCAAAAAAAAAAAAAAAAAAAGAAAGTAGGCACCTTACTACAGATCTTACAAATACAACAAAGATTATATAAGAGAATACTATGAATAATTGTAGGCCAACAAATAATATTCCCTAGATGACATGAGAAAATTCTTAAAAATAGAGAAATTATCAAAAGTAACCTAAGAAGGAATAGAACATATACATGGCCTATAACAAGTAAGGAGCTTGAATCAGTTATCAAAACTCTCCCCCAAATAATTACAGTCAAGGACCAGATGGCTTCACAGGTAAATTCCACCAAATCTTTAAAAAAGAATTATTTACAGTCATTCTCAAACTCTTTCCCCAAACAGAAGAGGGGGTCACATTTCCTAACTCATTCTATGAGGTAAGCATTACTATGATACCGAAGCCAGTCAAAAAAACCACAAGAAAAAAAATCTACAGATGAGTAATCTGCCAAAATTCTCAACAAAATGCTAACAACAAAATCCAACAGCATATTAAAAGGATTATACCCCATAATTAAGTGAGATTTGTTCCAGGAATGCAAAGGAATACAAACATAAGAAAATGAATCAGTGTGATTCACCACATTGATAGAAAAAAGAGAAATATGATTTTATTTGATGCAGAAAAAGCGTTTGACAAAATTCAACCCTCAATAAAACACTTAGAAAACTAGGCATAGGAAGGAGCTTCCTCCTCATGACAAAGGGCATTTATGGGGGGAAAAAAGGTAGCTCCTAACATCACACACAGCAATAAAAGACTAAAAGTTTTCTCTAAAACCAAGATGCATTTTATCATTTTCACACTGTACTGGAAGACCTAGTCAGAGCAATTAGTCAAGAAAAAGAAATAAAAGGCATCCAAATTGAAAAGAAAGAAGTTAAACTATCTCTATTTGCAGGTGACATAATTCTGTATATAGAAATCCCAAAGAACCCCCCCCAAATCCTACTAAAATCCCAAAGATTTTACTAAAATTAATAAATTAATCCAGCAAAGTGCAAGGTACAAGATCAACATACAAAATCATTTCAATTTCTATACATCAGTAATGAATGATATGAAAAATCAAGAAAACAATTGAATTTAAATAGCATCAAAAAGAAAAAATATATATATGAATAAATTTAACCAAGAAAGTGAAAAATACTATACTGAAAAGTATAAAACATTGCTGAAAGAAATTAAAGAGGATCTAAATAAATGGAAAGATATCCTGGGTTCACAGCTTGGAAGACATAAAATTGTTAAGATGACAATACTACTCAAAGTAACCTACAGATTCAACATGACCGCTACCAAAATTCCAGTGGTCTCTTGCAGAAACAAAGCCGATCCGCAAATTCATATGGATAAGAGCCCTTATCTGCAAGGTATAGATTTGAGTTGGCTTAAGCCACACACCCCAGGCCTCCTTTCTCTTTTGGGCTCCCACTCTACCTTTTAACCAAAGTTGAGATAAGTGTATGGGAAAGTCAATCTGTTAAGAAAACATACCCGGTAAGCCCTGTAACTCATTTGACATCATCTATTTGTTGATATTTCAATGGATTCCAATAAAACACTTTCCTTTAAATATTCAAACAGTTTTCACCCTTTGCACATAATTGGCCTAATTTTTTTAAAATAAAGATTAAATGAATCAAGGAATATAAAGTGCTTATAATAGCCCCTGACTCATATTAAGTGTCCTGCACATGTTAGCTGTCATTGTTATATTTACCAGATTAAACACTGAGGAAATTCCAAATATGATATATAGGACAATGAGAGAGGAGGAGGAAGGGGTGGAGATTAAAAACGGGAAGAAGGAAAGAAGAAGAGGAGGAAGTGGAGATAAAAAAAAGAAGATATTCCATTTATTAAGGGATTGATATGTGCCAGGCACTATATTAAAGACTATATATCTCACTGAATTCTCAAAGAAACTCTAAGATGTAGGCGCTATTACTAGCATTATTTTACATATGAGTCAGAATCTCGAAGAATTTAAGTTATATGTCCCAGATCACAGAGTTACTGAGTATGGAGCTGGAATGTGAAACCAGATCTTCTTGATGCTGAACCTCAGTACAAATCTACTATCCCCATATTGGTTTCTAATAATGAATATGCATGCTTCCCACTTAGTGATAGAAAGCACTATACAATTGATTGTGTTTAAGGTGAGAACCAAATTTGAAACTCAACCACAGCAATTATGTTGCTCTCATGTCTGGAGTTTTTGAGGGACTTTCCTTTCTTAGAATGAATTTTCAATTTCTCTTTCTGTTTTTATTATTAGTTCCTTGTGATTTTTTTTTTTTTTGATGTAAGACCCAAAATCTTATGTGGCTGAAAAGCAAACAAACAAAAGAAAACAAGAATAATTAAGACTCAGAACAGAATGGTGGTTGACAAAGGAGAGAGACTTGAGCAGTAGGCAAAACAGGAGAAGAGGGTCAAAAGGTACAAACTTCCAGTTATAACATAAATAAGTTACAACATATATAAGGCTGTGATCTACAGCATGATGACTTCAGCCAGTAATATCTTAGAGCATACTTGAAAGTTGCCAAGAGAATAAATCCTAAAAACTAATTTTGGTGATGAATGGTAACTAGACTTATTGTTGAGATCATTTCACAATGTTTACAATTATTAAATCATGATGTACACCTGAAATCCATATAATGTTATATATCAATTAGATCTCAATAAAATTTAAAAAAATAAGCAGGGTATGGAGTTCCCATTACGGCTCTGTGGTAACAAACCCAACTAGCATCCATAAGGATGTGGGTTCGATCCCTGGCCTCGCTCATTGGGTTAAGGATCTGGCATTGCCCTGAGCTTGGGGTGTAGGTCGCAGATGTGGCTTGGATTCTGAGTTGCTGTGGCTGTAGTGTAGGCCGGCATCTACAGCTGTGATTTGACCAGGGAACTTCCATATGCCATAGGTGCGGCCCTAAAAAGAAAAAAATAACAATAAAAAATTAGCAGGGTACAAAATATTTACATAAATAAAAATAAAATGTACATATTCTCTTCTTGGTTTAAAAATTATTACTGTATATCGCTCATTTGCTTTTCAAACCCTTTCTTCATAAAATACACAGGCATCTTTTAGCCCAGTTTCTACTCCATCTCAACTTGATAACAGAGGTCCTCTCCAACTATATTTTAGCTATTTAAAAAAACATTTAGATGTGATTATCCTGTGCCAGGTGTTAAGTGCTTTACAGGAATTCTCACTGAAACCCTATGAGGTAGGTTTCTGTAATCCCTGATTTTACAGATAGGAAGCTGACACATAGAAAGGTTGTATAACTTTAATGTCACGCCAGTTGTAAATTGCTAAGCCAGGATTTAAATACAGACTGTCTTGCCTGAATGTACACCTTCAAATGAGGCTGATCCACACGAAAATCAACTAATAAGACCATGAACAATTCAAGGCATATAATATATGCTTAGTAAATATTTGGTGAATAAATGACTGGATGAATAAATGAATCCCACAAATTGCCAGGCCCTTTCTTCCTTCCCCTGAAAGCTGGTCTTATTCTGTTTTTACTTCCATGAAGATCTGACTCAGCTTGGTCACTGGCTTACAGCCCTATATTACCCTCTGGACTCTGCACCTGGTACCTGGTTTTTCTGGCATGACCCTCTATAGCCACTAAGGACTTTGGCTCAGACTCATCCTATGATTCTCTCAGCCTGCAGCAATGTCAAGTAGGGCCCTGTCCTAGCACAAGCCCCTTAAGAAACAAATGCTAAGCTTGGCTGGAATGCTCAGTAAGTTTAGGTCCCCTCAAAAGCGGAGCTCGAAAATTCTAATTGATCATGTCTATACTGCTAAGGAATTACTGCATAGCATGGCCCATATATTCAGTCCACATTTGACAGAAAAAATCTAAGTATGTAACTGACTGAAGTGGTACAGCTCTAGTGTGACCCTAGGGAGGGAGTTCATTGGAAGAAATATGCTTTTAACGTTTGGGCATAAAACAAGGTTGTCATCTGAAAGGTAATAGGAGAATTTTTAAAAATTTCACTGATTGTAAATTTTAATTTTTAAAATTTTAAATTAAAAAAATAAAATTGGAAACAGACATATTAGAAAAGGCATATTACTTATATTTCCTGATGGAGGTATATGATAAAACTGCTTACTTTCATCGCCTTTCATTTCTAGCTTATACTGTGTGTTCTTTTTGTTAATATTTCAATGACCAATAATGTTAAACTGATACTGTTTAAAACAATTTGAAATTTAAAAGGTTTACTTTTATCCAAAATATTGTTAAAAACCATCATGCTACAGAATCTCCAATCCAATTTTGCTCTTCTTCATGGGAGAGTGGGGGCGGGAATCTCAATCTCATGGCCCTTCCTCTTTTTCTCTCTTGCTCCTTCCCACTGAGTTGTCCTGATTCACAAAAGTAGGATGCAAAAGGCAGAGAGATCGCCAGTATCAACATGAAATTAGGAGTGACCCAAATAAAGCATCAAGCCCGACTAAGGGTCTGTTTCCCTAGACGTTTTCCAAGTAAGTGAGCAGATGCCAGAAAATGCTAAACCAAGCTTGATAGGATGAGGAGGAACCTGGAATGAAAGCACTCCTGTACATACGACAATGCTACTTCTGGCCTTAAGAGAAACTCCCTCTCATGCTATGGCAACCCTAGAAGAACCCAGGTTATGTGAAAGATTTCCCTGGAGTTGGTGGATTCCTAACTTGCAGACAAAAGGGAGCAATAAGAAATAGGACCCAACGTGACAGAAAAGCTCAGGGAGTGAGAGTATTATGTTTGCTGCCCAAGGACCCTCCACTGAAAGCACTATCAATACATAGACTTCCACTGACCGTGGGAAAGATACATTCTCCCAAAGGCACAGTTTTAACTAAAGTCATGATCAGTTGAGAAGAAGAGTGACTTGCTCAGCCTAGGAGTATAGTGGAAAGGAAGGCTATTATAGATAAGGGGCAATAAAGGTGACAGAGAGTTCAAGGGAATCCAAGAACAGCATGATAGGGAAGGTCAGATGATGAACGTTGATGATCTCCTTCCATAGTGCAGAACTCTTGTCGGAATGAGGCTGCCCAACCAGGGACTCTAGCCCCCAGAATCCTTAAAGCTAGGTAGAGCCATGAAATTAGTTTTCACACATGGAATGTGGAGAAACTGATATGTGTCACTTACAGGATAAAGTGCATAAAAAGGAGGTGTGCCTTCATGATCTCTTTCCCCATCCACCAGCTGAAGGGAGGAGACTCCAGAGACCTAGAAGAGTGCAGAGCCACAAGACAAAGGAGCCTGTGTCCCTGGATGAGCACAGGTAGAAAGGTGCTTTACTGGAAGCTCCTGTATTAGACGTGAAGTGAGTGAGCAACTGTGATTGTATGAAGCCACTGAGAATGTTGGGTCTATTGTTACAACAGCTATCTATCCCTTAACCAGCACATCAGGAGACCATACTATGACCAGGCCTTACAATCACTGGAACTGGATCAAAGACAGCTCTGGGAACCACAGTAGCAGGAATTGTTGCACTTTTTCTCTATATTATTTATCTGACATCTATAACTTGACTTTGTGTTCTTTCTCACTTTCATCTGGCTTCCTTCCACTTTTCTCTTTTTTGTCGATGATGTAGCTACAACTTATTCATAGTTCTTGTTTCCTTATGACTTCAGCTTGCTCCTGGGCCCTCATTACCCCTCCTACTTGGGCCTTTCACATCTTAGAATCCCACTGCTGTATATTTCTCTTTATATTTCCTGTAGGTAGAACCTGATTGGTCTAGCTTATTCTTGTTGGATAGAACTGTCATTGCCAGGCCACCTTATCGGCTAGTGGCTGGTTTAATGAATGGCTACTATTTGGCCAGGTTTCTACTTGCTCTTCAAAAATCTGGGTAGGGAGAGAAAGGTGAGGGCAAGATGATGTGCCATAAAATCTGGCTGGTCCATTATCAAGGGCTGTAAAACAAGGTCATTAATTTATAAGAGAACAGAGCTGTGAGAATGGCCAAAACTGTGACTGTTCTGTATGGAAGGTCTGGCAGAAGAGAAAGCTTTCCCTCAGCCTTTGCAGCTGTAGGCATCATTTGCACAGCTCCTGGACCTGAGAGGCCCACAGAAGACTTAGCCCCACCAGCTGGTACAGCTGAGTATTAGTCTTACTACCATAAGCTCAGATACTGTTATACCCAAGTCCCATCCACTGCCCTATAGAACACAATCTATAAATCTATGTAATCATGTCAGTTATGAACTTCTACTATCTTTCTGGGCAGTGAGGTCCACCCTGAAGTGTAGCTCATTTCGCTAAAGCCACGATCCTGGACCATGCACCTGTTAGCCCTCCTCCCTAGAAAATGGATACTACTCCAGGTCCTCCAGCCATAGTCTGAGGTCCTATTCCAGCTAAACCAGACTACCCCATACCACTCTGCTGCCTCTTTTCTCATCTTGAGGGCCAGAACTGCCTGGAATTCCTGGTTCCATGCCACATGGGGCTTCTTTGGACAGTAACACTGGTCTGGAGGGATTCCAAGCCCACTTTTTCCCTCTATACATGATGACTTAGATTACACTCAGTCAGTGCATGGATATAAAATGCTTTACCAAAGTTCCAAATATATGGGCCAAACAGCACAGTCCCGGACAAGGGGTACACCAGCAAGAAAGAACAAGTGGCCAATAGATAAAACCACAGGAGACTGGAAGAGAGTGAGTGATATTTTAGCCCAAGTTAAATCAACTGAGTAGCACAATGTCATGATTGCATCTGTAATTTCTCTGGGAGAAGGAGAGATAGAAACTAGCATTTATTAAGAAGCAGTGATTTTATGCCAGGCAATGTGCCAGTTGCTTTACACATATGTTTTAATTCTCACAACAGTGCAATAAGTATCATCATCACTCATTTTAAATATGAGGAAATTGAGATACAGAGAGCATTTGTGGCTGGTCCTGGTTATTTAGCCAGAAAGTACAGGATTTTAAATTCTGTTCTATTAGATTTAAAAACTAATGTACTTTGCCTAGTACTGCATCACGTATCTTGTTCACAGAACATATTTGGCTGTGGTAGAAATGTTTTGGAATGGCTGCCTATACCACCTGTATGTTCTTCTAGGGGAGGGTGGTACCCTCAAAGAAGTGAAAGACAAATGTCATCCCTCATAGAATCCTGGTATTTTGGACAACTATCTCTGCTTACCTCCCAGATTCTTCTTTGTGTGGTGGCAGGCAGAAGGAAGGTACCCAAGCAGGCTGTGGAGATATCTGCTCAAGAAGCTGTTTGGAGATGGTCCTGGGGGTAGTGGATAGCAATATCTATGCTTTCATGTTTAATCTCTGAATCATATTTTCTCATACTGTCCAGATGTCTTACAGTTCTTTTTCAGACATTAACTTTTCAAATACCATCAGGTCTTGAACATTTACTATGTACCAGCACTACTCCAAGTGTTTTATATTCAAAAGCTTTATTGGTCCTCCCAACAATCCTATGAGGCAGGGAAAGGGTGAGAAATAAATCTAAGACCAAACAGGCAAATGAATGGCACATGCAGGTAGCATTATTCTCCCTATATTTTAACGGACGAGGAAACAGAAACACAGAACAGTTAAGTAACTGTCCCAGGTCACAGACACAAAGCAAGGAAGGGGCAAAGCCCAGAACAATATCCACTCAGGTAGCCTGTCTCTGACAGACTGACGTCATGCTCTTAATCACTATTTTTAACTGCCTTCTTGTCCCTTTTGTCCTCAGCTGCTGTAATTTTGCTTTAACTCTTCACTGTGGCCTCATAGTTAGCAATGGCCCTGAATGTGGATGCTGTCCTTTTGGTCCTGACTGTGGCTCCCTTCTTCTGCTAAGATACATTCTGCTGCTCCAGGCAATTCTCCACATCAACACCACACAGTCTCTCCATATGCCCTGACCCGGGCCTCTGTGATTTTTCTCAGTCCTGGCACTAGGTAGGGACCAAACAAAGGCCAAGCCTTCCCTTTTAGAACTCTAAACCTCTGCTCCTCCTGTTTCCCACCAATCAAAGTTACAGCTCAGAAATTTCTGCAAGGACAGGTTAAAAGCAAAGAGCTCCATCAACCTACATAATAGGACTTGTTTTTCAATAAAAAGTTACCATAGTGGTACATTGACTGCTAAACCATTCTCTTGTAACTAGAAGCATTAGTACAACTCACAGCTTTAAATCTTTCAATAGAGAGACTCAAAACAAGGCAAAGTTGCAGTCTTTTTTTTAGTAGTTCTCTTGTAACCAGACAAGCCTCTAGGGTGGGAAGAAGTTAGTCCTTTCACAAGGGCCAGCTCTTAATTACGCTGCTTCCAGGAATGCTGAGGCATGGTCTGCATTCAACAGTGCTCCGGAAGACCGGCAGTGGGCTCTTTGTCATCTAATCACCTGGTAAGAACATCATCTTTGCTTAGTCTTTCCAGAGCCTCTGAATGATCAACATTTGGAGTAAGTATTGCAGAACAGAGAGGGGTTTGTTAATTATTTCATGGGCCTTCTCTTCCACAGGACAATAGATCTGGCTGGACTTTTATTGAGTGATGGGGGAGAGGGGGGAGGTGGGTGCAGTGGTTTCAGGATGGCCTCTGGGTCACAAGGTCAGGTTTCTAAAAGTTATTGTACAGACTGCTGTTGGTAGCTCTGCTTATTAGAGAATTAGATCCTTTGTGTTGTTTGTAAAAGCGAGAAAGTGCCGGCCAGACTCTGGCTTAAGGAACTTTTATTGCTGTCAGTCACACGGCCCCTCCAGTCTGAACCCTCTGTGGGAGTTCTCCTTGAGAGGCCAACTACCTTCCCTCATTCATGGATCTGTCTAGGTAGACCCAAAACACTTCAGAGAGCAGAGCATTCCTTGTCATAGTTATACAGGTGTTTTTCGTAAGATGACATGTTTAGACAGTTCTGAAAACTGTGGGTTGCAAGAATTGTTAGCTCTCATCACCCTTTATTGTAATTACTTCCTTACTGCTTGCCATCTGCCCTAGATATAAGCTCTCTGAGACCACATCTATTTTTCCTGCTATATTCTATTCCCAGGGTCAAGTACAGAGCACAGCACATAGTAGAAAATAAATATTTGTTGAATAAAGGCAAGCATTTAGATACTACTTAATATGTGCCTGTCTAATGTTCTAAGACTCTCTCTATCCATATATATAATAAAACTGTTTAAACTAGTTTCAATTATTAATTCCAGTTTACAGATAAGAGACTGAAGTCACAGATGTTTTTAAGTAACAATCTCCCCAAGGTCACAGAGCTAGTAAGTCGCAGAGCTGGGATTTGAATGTAGGCATTGGGATCCAAGATCCTGTCCGTGTTCTTAACTGCTAAGCTCTATTCCAAGCATGTTGTAGACACTGAGAATGGTAATGGAGTAGTTTTTCTTACGTGGAGAGTATAAGACAGTAAGATCACTCCAAGGTTTGTCCAAATCAAAATTATTTTAAAAGAAACAAGGGTCTTTATTCCTTCAAATCACTGAATGAAAGGAGAAGGATACTGAAAGCAGAAGGCCGGAGCAAGTGCTGTGGGAGGCTGGGAAGGCCCCTTGGAGACCATGGAAGTGAAGAGAAGAGAAGCAAGGTCCTAGAGACACAAAGGACGGGTTTGGGGAGAAAGACTGGCAACAGGGAGCAGTAGCATCTTTGATTGCTTTAACAGCAAGCAAGGGATGATTATCTTGAACAGCAAGGTAGGCACATAGAGAGAGAGCATCACAGCAAGAATGAGGGTGACATCAAGTAATCAGCTTTCCTGAATGTCTCCCATCGGGAAGAGAGAGACAGCCAATCCCCCAGGCCTGTTTTCTAACATTGCCAGCAGCAAACACAAAAAGGGACTTTTGCAAAAGCTCAGAACCAGACCTGTCTCCCCAAGTACTTTATGAGCCACAACACTCACCTCCAAAATACAAATTTACAGAATTCCACTCTTCTGCTGAGGAAAACAGAAAACAAATGAAGAGAAAACCAGAAGACAGTGCTATTCTAAGGAGTCACAGAGAGGTGATACAATTGCCCATATTACTTACTCAGGGGCCACTACATATTACACTAACAGTGTTCATTTAGTTCCCGAGTGTCCCATAGGGTATGCACTCAAAACTGTTTTAATATATTCATATTCTTTAAATCCAGTTATCTGTATTTCCATTTTGATGTACCATATATTCAGGAATGCATTTAAATATTCTATTAAAACAGATTCATTGTCAAATAACATAGAATCTGCCGAAGTAATAGCTAACATTTCAGCACTAAGCCTTCATCACAGCTACGTCAAACCCTTGATACCCCCTTCATTTCTTTCCAATTCTGGCACCTGTAACCATAGCAACATACACTGAAACCTTTCAAGCAGAACAGAACTGACAATCACACTAACAGCACAAATACCTGAGCTGAGAAAAGAGAGGGGCGGCCCAAGTAGGTAGCTGTTGAAATTAAAAGCTAATGACAAGAAAACAGCTGGAAACAAGCTCCAGCTCACACTGCTGCCTCTTTCTAGCATATGAATGGTATGTAGAGCCCAATTTGATTTATGTTTTATTAGCGATGCTGCCATCAATGAATACCTCATTACGCATCATCTCAACAAACAAGTGGAGTGGAAACTTAAGAAAAATAAGTTGTTTGGAGGAACATTTCAAGGGCTGCATCTGCTTGCCAAGAATTTGCACCATACATGTTTTTTATTTGTCCATGTAGCAAGTGACAGAAAAGTGAACCTCTCTCACTGAATCCTTTCGAAATGTCTATAAACTGCAAGGAATTGTCTGCTATTGAGAAAAGACTCCCATTAGCCAATTAGAGTAATTACTTAGATTAAGATTTCTTGTTTTTGGTGGTTTCTTTTTTTAAAAATCCCTAATTCTTTCTTGCCCGGGAAAGGAATGGATAAGCAGCTGATATAGCCAGATAATTAAATGGGGGCAAACTAGGGCATTCTCATTTTCAGATCCCAAAATGTAATTGAAATTTTATGCTTACCTCAACATGTGATGATTTCTGTGCAAGTGAAGGCATAAAGGGTCACGTTTCCCCAAGACTTCAATTACAGTAGCTTCTATCTTCCCTAAAACAGCATTTGGTCTCAGAAAATTGCCTTTAATGGTGCAGGTGTTTGTCGAGAGTATCTGTCATATTTAGTCCCAAGCAAGCACTCCACATTAATTCACCAGTTTCATTAGCAAAAGCCTTTTCTTCCAGATGACAATGAAAAGTAAATATAATTTCAAACAGATGTTCTGGTTTTTCTATGAGTCTGAAAGAGGAAAAAGAAGCTGGCACTAGCTGAAGGCAAGGGGAGATGACACTCCAGCACTAAAATGTACACAGCTTGGATCTGAAGCATATTGTGAACTAGATCCACATACATGCCCCACATACATTGAAACAAAATCTGCCCATGCCCAAGCAGCTACTTACAAATACTGTTAATACCTAACAAACAGACTGTTTCCAAACCAAATGCAAATGATGAGCATTATTAGTATTAGGAAAGGGGACCTGAAATGTCACAGAAGACAATTTAACTAGAGTCAATTTACATTATTTCAGCTGATAATATTTCCCTAGCCCTTCAAAAATCACAGTGTTGAATCACTGACCATATTTGTAAATGTGTCTATGTGTATGCACATGTAATGCCATATTCAGAGGTCACCTCTCTGGGATCCTCACTTACCTGTGATTCAGGCAAGAACTAGAGTCACAAAATAAGGGCCTGTCTGTCTACAATTATTTCAAATATGATTTTTAAAAGCAGTGTTCAATTCAATTCAACAAATATCCATGTTGGACTCTTGACCCATACTTTTAAGGGCAGGAAAGAGTCTGGAAGTAGTTTCCCACAGGTGCCAGTCTCTATTTCCAGACTGAAGAGAGATCTTTCTGTAAGCTTTGGCCTGCATGGCTTTAGCTGCTAATTAACAGGTTCTCTATCCTATCAAGATCAGTTCCTTGGTGATGCTGAAGCTAGTTGTTAGCAGCCATGCCCTCTAAAAATCCCTAAGAGGAATCTGCTTTCTAAAAGAATTACTATGTCCTGCACAAACCTGATTTAGGGGAAGATGAAGGGCCTCTGTTTACAGAAGTCATTAGTTCTAGCATTTCTATTAGGAATGATGATTCTATCAATAACTTTCTGTTAGATGAGAAAGGTCATTGGAAGTCATATACTCCACTCACTTAAATGATTATTAAAAACCTCAGGAAATGAAAGAAGTTTTAGTTCCTTGAACACCAAAGTGATCATGTTGCTTCCCAGTTAAAACCCCTTTTTGGCTCCCATGGCCTCTAGGATGAAGGCCAAACTCCTTGGCATCGATTATAAGACCTGCATGTCTATGCCTTGCCAACATTTCCAGTCTCTCCTCCTTGCCACCACTCTAAACGCTCATCCTTGATGAGCCAGCCACATTGAACTTTTGGCACAACTGCTATCAACTTTGGCTGTACATTTTAATCAGCTAGCATAGTTTGAAACATCCTGATGCTCAGCTTGCATCTCAGGCCAAGAGATTCTGATTTAATTGATTTCATTTGGGACTTAGACTGGTATTTTCTATAAATTACCTCAAGCAATTCCAACATTTTGCCAAGGTTGAAAACCACTGAGATTCTCATAAGATCTCCATAAGATCTTCAAGCTCCTTTGTGAAACTGAGGTCCATTTCCATGGCGGTGGGGGCAAGGGGAGGTTGTTAATGAGGATGAATTTAAGTATATCTTTAAAAGATGGAATTTCAGTAGGTAGAAATGAGGAGTAAGAGGCATAGAAAGCCAGGTCTGGTGGCCCAGCTGAGCAGGTAGTGACGTACATTCTTCTTACTCTCTTGTATGGAATGACGTGGATAGATGATAAGCATACAATTCAGAGCCCATATTTTTAGCCAGTTGTATTTATACTTTGCCCAAGAAATATTACAACTGTTTCCAATATGCAGAAGCATATTCAAATGATAATTGTATAAACAGTTATTCCTCTATATACAGAAGCAAGTTTCATGAATCTTCATTCTAGAAAGCCAAGAAGAGCCAACTCCAAGGCAACAAAACAAATAACAAGTAAATCTTTGTCTTCAAATGAATAGTTCATTTTCAAATCTTTACATTCTTCAGAGGGTATATAAGAGTGATAATAAAGTGCGGGGATTTATTAATGTTCAGATCCAATGCTACTATAGAGAGATACAAGTTTGCATATTACATTTAATAGTCAGTTTCTATGATTTTCCTTGGCAAATTAGTTGTAACCTGAACTGGAGAGGCAACCATTTAGTATCGTAGCAGTTTAACCTGGGGATATGTTTCAGTACAGAAGTAGAAGGGTATAATTTGATCTATTTTTTAAAAAGAAAAGAAAAAATAATATGAGAAAAAGAATATATATATATGTATGTATGACTGGGTCACTTTGCCGTACAGCAGATATTAGCAGAACATTGTAAATTCAACTATAATAATTTTTTTAGGGCTGCACCCATGGCATATGAAGGTTCCCAGGCTAGGGGTCAAATTGGAGCTATAGCTGCTGGCCTACACCACAGCAACTCAGAATCTGAGCCGCACCTGCTACCTACACCACAGCTCACAGCAACACCAGATCCTTAACCCACTGAGGGAGGCCAGGGATCGAACCTGCATCCTCATGGATGCCAGTCAGATTCGTTTCTGCTGAGCCACGATGGGAACGCCTAAAAAATTTTTTTTAATTAAAAAAAAGATCTAAATGTTTGCATCACACATTCATGGTATTGTGATTAGTATATAAAGGCCCCCGAAGACCAGGATTCTACAGGTGTGGTTTATAAAAACTCAAAAGACATTTGACTAATTATCTAACAAAAGCTATGATGTTTGATGAGGCTAAATTTGAAATGCTGGAATAAATATTTGAAAGTAAAATACCCAATCTCTTAATTTACTCAACAGACAATTGGTGGCCTATGTACTAGGCATCGGTGGCATGAAAATTGTGTAGACAACATCCTTACTTTCAGAATGCTTGCAAATGTAATGGGAAAAAAAAGCAAAATGATAACTGCATAATAAGTGCTAAGTTTTGGGAAAGGACAGGATACCATAGAGCACAGAGCAGAGTCAGTTATCAGAGACAAAAGCTTACTGGAGTGACATTTAAATCGAAACCTAAAATACAGGTGTTATTCATGGTATGTGTGTATGTGCGTGTACCTTAATTTGTTTAGAGAACATAACTCATCCTAGAAATCAAGAGTTCAGCCCAGTTAGGGTATGGTGTTTGAGTGTGGGGCATGGCGATAGAGAAAACCAAAGTGATAGAAGATCAGACTGAGTTCTGAGGCTGTTATAAGCATTTCAACACAAAATCCTCATTGTTAGCTTGGAGCAACTTTAAGAGAAAAAAATAATTAGCCAGATGATGTAGACACAGGACACAGCCTGGAGATAAACTGGTTTGGAGCTAGCACCTTTCAAGAGATGCTCTAGCACACTCAGTTGCTTTATTTCAATGAGTGAACCATCTACACTACATGGAAGTGATCTTCATGGGCTGAATTATGAAAGTAGAACAGGGTATTTCCCTTGGGGCCCTCCAGCCTTACCCCACTTTTGTTTCTTATTTGGTCTAGGAAAAGTCATTTGGGTCAGCTTACCCTGACCCTGGTAGGCAGAATAGGACAGAGGCATGTCATCAAATAGATCCCTAGTGTACAAGATCCTCTGCATCAAACCTCATGAAGTTCAAACAACATCAAGGAGTGTTGGCAATGTAGAAGTGAGGGTCACTGGGATGTGATCCTCTATGGCTAGCAGAGTAAAGTGACTAATTTGACACATGGCTGACATGATGCTTGCTTCCTTGCAGAGAAATACCTCAGAGATAGGATGAAATTTCATGATGTCGTAAAAAGCTTTGAGTTGCTTATACCCAAGGTGTAATAAAAATGCAAGGTATTTTTATAACAAGCACTGAAATGCTTCTCAGAATACCACAGGGTTAACAAGTTCAAAGAAATTTTGAACAGTAATGGCAAAACGCTTGATCTTTCGCCCTTTTTTTCATTTTCAGCGTCTTTGCTAGAAAAAAAGAAGCATAACTGAATAAACCCTAGAATTAAGATCTCATTTGAGTGACAATCTCTTTAGTTCTACACAGTTAAGAGAACCCCTATGGGGTTAATAGAAGACTTTGCCTCCTCAGCAGTTACATATTCCATTTAAAACTCTGGGTAACAAATCATTACCAAGCCTTCTGGGACCTCATTTTTACCGCCTTTGGAAACTCCTTCTGGAAGCAGAGCATTATCCTGATATTGCACAGGAAGTAGGGTGCTCCTAGACCCTGCGGGACATTCAGGGTGACTGTCATGCCCAGAGCTCACAATGTCACTCCAAGCAATGAGCCAGCCACAGACTGTCAACTCTAAAAGGGACGATGGAAGTCATCTAGTACAACTGTCATTATAGTGCAGGTGGAAACACAGACACTACCCATTTACTCCAAACCATGGGGCTAGTAGCAAAGCTGGGACTAGAACCCAGGTATCAGTTTTATTTGTATGTTTTCCTAAGCACAGACACAGAATTATAAAAGAAAGGGTTGCTGTTTACTTGGCACTGACTATATCTTGGGCACAAAGATAAACTTTTTCCATACATCAACTCATTCTAGTCTCACAATACTCTTGGAATTAGGGGCTATTATTATTCCCATTTTACAGATGCAGAAACTAATGGACAAAATAACTTGCTCAGGGCTACACAACTAGCAAGAATCAGAGCCAAAATCCTAACTCAGACTGTAAAGCACATTGCCATCCTGCTTCTAGAATGAGGTGAAGAAGATGGAAGTACTGAGTCAAGAGTACGTTCTTAAGTATTCTGTCAGTTTGTATTTTAAACTTTGACTAACATTGCTAAATTTTGAGTCTCATTAATGGCAAAGAGTCTCTCCAAATGCAATAAATGAAATTTTTTTCATGGAGAATACTGCATCACTAAGCAGGCTAGTGGCAAGAATTTGATGATCCCTTTGTTAATCAGAGATTTTTATTGCAAGGACACATGGCAACTGGCTTTGATCTGCAATTGTCTAAAATTGGTGAGGGCAAAAGGAACTAAAGGAAAAGAAAAGAATTTGAGCCAAGATGGCCTTGGGTTGTTCAATAGTTATTCCTCATGGCACGCAGTTTTTGGTTTCTCCTACTTGAATGATTTAATCATTTAATTAGAGGTGTGAAATAATTTCTGCCGTGTGTAATTCCTCTTAAGTCTTTCATTTCAGACAGAATACAGTTTCCTCAAAGAGTAGGATCTTGTGTTTTCTCTTTTGTATTTTGGTGCCAAGCACAGTCCATGACACATATGGATGTCCAGAGAAAGACTAAATACATGTTTACCGAGTGAATGCATTATAGTTACATAGGTAGGACTTAATAGACCATTCTAGAAACCAAACTACACAGGGTTTTTGGTAGAATATGAATGACCATGAAAATTCTAGTCTCTGGGATTATTTTGCTACTTTAAACAACTTTTGGAAATGAACAAGGACATCCAGTTCAATTTCTAGAAGTCTCTCAGAGTACTCCACCTGAAGACCCTGAATGTGGGCATGGTTCATTCAGTTTTTTAAAATTCTATTTTACTGAAGAATAGTTGATCTACAATGTTGTGTTAATATCTGCTGTACAGCAAAGCAATTCAGCCATACTTATTCACATATTCAGTTTTGAATACTAGGCTTGGCTATTGGGAATGCGGTAGCGGATCTGGAGAGTGAAAGAGCATTATGTAATTAAAGGGCCTATTATATGCACTAGATTGGCCTGCATCAGGGACTGTACAGCAGATGGAGCAAAAAGCAGGAAGATTTTTTTTCCCTAAAACTTTATATCACAGCAATGTAATGATCAATGAGACCCCATATTTTAAAGCAACAAAATCAAACTCATATAACATGGTAGCACATGAAACCGCCTATCAGGCACAGCAAAAGAAATCAGGATAACTTATATTTTGCTTTATCTCACATTTGCTGATGGTTTCAAGGACTGCAACATCAAGTGAAAACATCAGGGAGCAGGAAGTTGATTCCTCTACCACCCACTCTCCCTTGTGTTAACTTCCAACTCCAAAAGCCCCCTAAAATGGAATCCTAAATCTGATTTCCCTTCGGAAGGCTAAGGTGAGGTATGGGGGAGGGGCGCAGAAGTGCTCAGGCAGCCTCACAGAGCTCATTTGAGAAAGAAGAAAGCTGTGTGTTATGTATGAGCACAAAATGTCTCAGCATAGAAAGTCTCAGTCAAAAAACGTTTTTACCAACATGGTAAGAGTAACATGCTATTCTTAAGTAGATGAATCTGTGTTTTAGAAAGGGGCAGTTCAAATAAATGGCCAGTTTTCTTAGAAGATTTTTCAACTATATCCAGATGGGGACAACAAGAAAGAAAATTAAATGGGATCATAGGACCCCCTCCATCGTGGGTGCTAATGTTCTATTGACAAGTTATAATGAGGGCTTCTCTGTCCCAGAGTGAGGAATAGGCTCATTAAAACTCAAGGAACAGGAGAGCAAGCTTTCAACTTCCTTGTTTTTTAAACTTCACTGGTTTTTAGAAATACTAAATGAATTGCTTGACAAAACGATGTTATTGATTTCAAAGTGTGTCTGCATTCTTGTGCTTGCATTTGCATTTGAATCTGAGCTACTTAGAGTGTCAGTTGTTGGATAGAAGAATGGAAATGAGAGTTCTGTGGTGGGCTTGGAAAGACTGATGTGTTGACTCTTCCGCTTAGTCACTGTGGAAATAAGCCTCATACTAACCTTGGTTTCTTCTTGATCAAAACACATCAATTAACATGGTTTGAACGTCGCTTTCTTCTGGATTTGAAGAAAGGAGGATCCCAAATTTCAAACTGTTAAGTAAGATGGCTGTCCCACAATGTAACTGCAACTCCAGAAGGGCCCGTTAATGCACATTCTCAACAATCCAAGCCCAAGCACACATTATGCTGAAACAGTAAATAATCCAAAAATCACTTAGATTTGGTTCTGAGATTTCAATATGTGATTTGTGTGTGCGTGTGCGGCAGGTGTAACCTCCTAATTACTTTTTCTTATGCGCAGCAGGTGTAACCTCCTAATTACTTTTTTCTTATATTTTTGCATAGATTTCTATGCCTCTAGTATATAATTGGTGACAGAAAGAGGGAGAAGTCAAAAGCAACTCTAAAGTTCAGAGTCATTATTAGGAAGAGAAGTAGCTTTAAGGCAGGACAATGTTTCAGACATGTTGATTTAGAGTTGATATAGGAGGATCAAGTCGGTGAAATGCTCAGTCTTGGGTGCTGGAGTTCTCTATCTTCCTTAGAGGGAGTAGGAGAGAATCTCAAGGAATGGCCACAGCTAGAAATAGTTGGAAGCAGAGGGAAGATAGCAAAGGGATCACAGACGATGTTACTGAAAAAGGAGGAGAATCAGCTTTCTTCTAAATTCCAGATTTCAAAGGAAGGAAAGGTTTTGAAGAACTGTCATGAGAAGAAGCTTGTGAGCGGTTCAAGGGTGCAAGGACTGCTACAAGGCCAATAGACTGCAGTTTGCAAGGTCACTGGACCTCTAAGAGTACAAGTAGAGTAGAAACATCAATAATCAGATTTCAAGGAGGCATGGAGATGAGGGGGGGAAACAGACATATAAAGAAATACAGGATATACAAAAAGAAGTTAAAAGAGAATGAGAAAAATAATCCAAAATAAACCTGACGCTAACCTGAGAAGTGGAATTGCTTGTTTGTTTCAAGACAGAGATGACCTATGCCTTTAAAAAAGTTTGGTTTTTTTTTTTTTTTTGTAAGAGATACAGAACCTAGCCAACAAAACAAGTAGCTGGAGAAACACAGTTTTGAAAGTAGTGACATACAGTGGGGTTAGGAACACTCGGGGTATAGGGAGACTCAGAGGGAATAAGCACAGTCTCTGAAATGAGTTGGGATCTGAGGAGAGAACAGTTATGTAGGGAGATGTGTTGAGGAGGTAGAAGATGGAGCTCTTTTAATCTCACAATAGGAGGTGAGGGTTGGGTGGGGGGGGTTGGAATGTTATGAGCAGGAGTGTCCTAGGAAGTCCAAATTAATCAAATAAAAAGACTGTTGTGCAGCAGTGGGAGTCCGAGTGGAGTAAAGTAATCATGTTTATATTTAACCACTTCTGCCCTAGTCAAGCAACATTTTTAGACCAAGAATATATAATCAAGGCCAGGATCAGGGAGAAATGTTTTAAGAAGGCAAATTAGTGGCTGTGATCCAGTGAAAGAGGAGCTGCATGGAAAAATTCCAAAGTGCCTTTTTCTTTAGGAGCCACAAGATGCTGCTGCTGCTTTGTAGCTGCAGGATACTGATCTCAGGAAACACTCCATTCATCTTTGCATGCATGTAGAAACTGAGAGGACTGTCAAATGAAGTTTGTTTTGAAAGAAAATATGGAGTTTTAACTAAAGATGGGCAAAAAAATGTGAAGACGCAAGCCACACAAAGGAAAGAAGAAAGAGGAATTTTGAGAACCTGTAATTTATTAAATAACATTGAGGATTGTAGTTTTCCATAATCCTCCTGTTAATGAAAAACCAATCTAAAATTTCCCATGGAAGATAACATAGGGTGTGAGCACATGTTCTCAGATACCCTATTATTCCACAACTAATATCTTGTGACTAAAAGAAGAAATATACCACAAGGGTAACAGGGGTACTAGGCAAACACTGTGAAGGCCAAGTGCATGGGTGTAAATCCAAAATTGTTGAGACTTTAGACAAGTTACTTATCCTCTCTGTGCCTTAAATCTTTTTCATCTGAAAAACAGGCACAATAAGTGGCTATGTCTCATAGGCCTATTGTGAGGAGTAAATGCATGTGTAAAATACTTACAGAGCACTGGCAGAAATTTAGCCATTGCTATTAAGTGCCTTTGCCCAGTATCTTCATAAAGTGTGGCTTATAAAGCTATCAACATGCACATAGGATTCTTTTATTTTTCATCTTTGTATTTTTCTCACTTTGCTCAGTGTATTATAAGCTCCTGGGAGGCAAAGAACATAATCTATACATCTTTATATTTAGCCCTATTTTGATTAGCAATAGTTTTATCAGAACCAACACCGCAACTTAGTGGTATAAAGCAGCAACCGTTTTCTTATGCTCACCAATTCTATGGGCCAAGAATTTGGAAAAGAGACAACAGCAGAGTTGGCTCTTCTTTATTCCATGATAGCTCAAGGATCAGTTTTATGAACCAAATGACTGGTGAAAATAACTTGAATAGATGGGGGCTACAATGGCTGGGGCTGGGGGATACACTTCCAAGATGACTTTGTCACTCATGTATCTAGTGGGCTGAAGGACTGACTTGGCTGGGAACCATCCATAGGAAAAGCTATCTATGTTTTCTTCAACATACCCATCAGGGTAGTTTTCCTTTTTACATGGTGGCTCAGAGCTCCAAGAGCAAGTATTCCAGAGAATAAGATGGAGTGGTTTGCCTTTTATGACCAAGCCTCAGAAGTTACATAGTGTCACGCCTGTCATACTCTACTGGTCAAAGCAGCCAGAATCCCGACTAGATTTAAGGGGAGGGGACATAGACTCCACTCCACTTATTAATGGGAAGAGTGTCAAAGAATTGTGGCCATTTTGTTAAACTGCCACAACTCCTTTTGTTTATAATGCCTCAACACTTCTCATAACAGTCCTCTCCTCTCCAACTCCTCTGCCACTGCTCTAGTTCAGATGTTTGTCTTTTCTCACCTGGAACACTGCAATCATTTTCTGAATGATCTCTCTGCCTCCACTCCTGTCTGTTCTTAACCATTTTCCATAGAGAAGCCAGAGTGAATTTGTAAAAACATAAATCAGATCCTGCATTCCCTTCCTTAAAACCTATCAATACCTTCCTGTTGCCCTTAGAACAAAGTCTAAACTTACCGCTGCTGCCCACCTCTCCGACCTCCTTTCTCATCATATCTCTGCCTCTTGTTTTACACCCTGAGTTATTCAAGCAAGAAAATTTTAGCATAAACAGATCGAGTACTGAGTTTTAGCACACTGAAGAATCAATCCATATAACTGGGAAATTAAAACATTCTAGGGAGTTCCTATTGTGGAACAGCAGAAACGAATCCAACTAGTATCCATAAGGATGTGGGTTCGATCCCTGGCCTCGCTCAGTGAATGGGGGATCCAGCATTGCCATGAGCTGTGGTGTAAGTCACAGATGTGGCTCGGATCCTGCAATGCTGTGGTTGTGGTATGGGCCAGCAGCTTCAGCTCTGATTTGACCCCTAGCCTGGGAACTTCCATATGACACAGGTGTTTCCCTTAAAAAAAAAAAAAGAAAAAAAGAAAAGAAAAGAACATTTTATTTATAGGAGAGAATTTGAGATTTTTAAACACACCATTCTCAGATTCTTTGATGAAGATTTGTATTTTAATTATGTTCAACTGGAATTTCTTCAACTTTTATTTTGTGGAAGTCTGTGTGTTGGGAACTGTAAGGGAAATAAATACTTAAAATTAATAAGCATCATTCCTTCAAGGAGCTTCATGGCTGGTTATAAATAAATCAAATGGAGAAATAATTCAAGGTATACAGAGCTTCTTAAATAGGAGGGAAGTTATCCTTCTCCCAAGAAGGGCCTTTAGGATCTATACAATGGAGGATTTTGTTGCGGATGCCATTTGAGATTGTAATGAAGAAAAGTATTTTAAGTACACGATGTATATTTGCTGAAATAGTTGAGCCGCATAATAATATGAGATATTTAGTGTAGGATAAGGGCTTTCTGCAATGATGCTCCCTGGTCTTCAAGTTCCATTTCTCTCCATATATGCCAATTTTCACATACTCCTTTAGGGTATGGAAAGCCCCTTCCTGTGCATATTAGAATCATTAACAAGATATAATATTTGCTTTAGCAAATATTAACAGAACTGAAGGGACAAACAGACAGCAACACAATAATATTAGAAGACTTCAATATCCCCTTTTCGAGAATGTATTGATCATCCAAACAGAAAATCAACAAGGAAACAGAGGAATTGAACAACAGTATAACCAAAATGTATCTAACATTCATGTTCAGAATATTCCATTCAACAGCAACAGAAAACACATTCTTCTAAAGTGTACAGAACACTCTTCAAGATAGATCATGTTAGGCCACAAAATAAATATTTAAAAGTTTTTTTTACTTTTTTAAAATTTTTATAGCCACACGTGGTATATACAAGTTCCCAGGCAAGGGGTCACATCAGAGCTGCAGCTGCCAGCCTATGCCACACCAGACCTGAGCTACATCTACAACCTACACCAAATCTTACAGCAATGCTGGATCCTTAACCCACTGAACAAGGCCGGGGATTGAACCCAAATCCTCATAGAGACAAAGTCCGGTCCTTAACCTGCTGAACCACAACATGAACTCCTTAAAAGGTTTAGGAAGATAGAAATCATATCAAGTATCCTTTCTGACCACAAAGTTATGAAATGATAAATCAATAATAAAAGAGAAACTAAAATCACAAATATGTGGAAACTAAAAAACACACTCCTGAACAACTACCAACTCAAAGTAGAAATCAAAAGGGAAATTTAAAAACATGTATTGAGACAAAAGAAAATGGAAACATACCAAAATTTTATGGAATGCAGCAAAAGCAATTCTAAGAGAGAAGTTTATAGAAATAAACATCTACATTTAAAAAATGAAAGAACTGGAGTTCCCATTGTGGCTCGGCAGTAATGAACCTGACTAGGATCCATGAGGATGTGGGTTTGAACCTTGACCTTGCTCAGTGGGTTAAGGATCCAGCATTGCTGTGAGCTATGGTATACGTTGCAGGTGCAGCTCGGATCCTGTGTTGCTGTAGCTGTGGCATAGGCTAGCAGCTGTAACTCCAATTCAACCCATGGCCTGGGAACCTCCATATGTCATGGGTGCGGTCTCAAAGAAAAAGAAAAAGATCTCAGTTAAACAACCTAACTTTAACTTTCAATAAACTAGAGAAAGAACAAACTAAGTCCAAAGTTAGCAGAAGGAAAGAAATAATAAAGATTAGAGTATAAATAAATGAAATAGAGACTAGAAGAAGAGAAAAAACTGAGAGCTAGCTTTTTGAAAGATGAACAAAATTGGCAAACATTTAGCTAGGCTAAGATGGAGAAGACACAAAAAACAAATAAAATCATAAATGAAAGAGGAGACATTAAAACTGATATAACAGGAGTACAGATAAGAGACTACTGTGAACAATTATACACCAACAAATTGGATAACCAAGAAGAAATGCATAAATTCTTAGAAACATACAACCTACAAAGACTGAAATGTGAATAAATGGAAAATCTGTAGAGACTAATAACAAATAAAGAGATTGAAATCAGTAATAAAAAACCAACAAAGAAATAGTCTAGGCTTCAAACAGGTGAATGCTATCAAACAGTTGACAAAGGATGAACAGCCGTCACTCTCAAATTTTTCCAAAAAAATTGAAGAGGCAGGAAAACATCCAAACTTATTTTATGAGACCAGCATTACCTTGATATCAAAGTCAAATAAAGACACTGCAAGAAAATTACAGACCAATCTCCCTGATTAACATAGATGCACAAATCCTCAGCAAAATACTAGCAAACCAAATTCAACAGCACATTAAAAGGATTATACACCACAATCAAGTGAGATTTATTCCTGGGACACAAGGATGTTTCAACATATGCAAATCAATAGATATAATACACTACATTAACAGAATTAAGAATAAAAATTATATGATCATTAAAATGGAAGCAAAAAAGCATTTGAAAAAATTTAACATCCTTTCATGATAAAAATTATTGGACATAGAAGTGATGTATCTCAACATAATAAAGGCCATATATGAGCCCACAGCTAACATCATACTCAATGTTAAAAAACTAAAAGCTTTTCCTCATAAAGCCAGACATCTACGATCAATTAATCTTCAACAAAGGAGGCAAGAATATAAAATGGGGAAAAGACAGTCTTTTTAGCAAGTGGTGCTGGGAAAACCAGACAGCCACACTGAAATCAATGAAACTGGAATACACCCTCACACCATGCACAAAAATAAATTCAAAATGGCTTACAGACTTAAACATAAGACAAGATACCATCAAACTCCTAGAAGAGAATGTAGGCAAAACATCTCTAACATCAACCTCACAAATGTTTTCTTAGGTCAGTGTCCCAAGGCAACAGAAATAAAAGCAAAAATAAACCAATGGGACCTAGTCAAACTGACAAGCTTTTGCACAGCAAAGGAAACCATAAAAAAAAAAAAAGATAACTTACAGAATGGGAGAAAATAAATAGTTTCAAACAATGCAACTGATAAGGGCTTAATCTCTAAAATATACATACATAACTTATACAGCTCAACAGCAAAAAAAGGCAACAACCCAATTGAAAAATGGGCAAAAGACCTGAATAGACATTTCTCCAAAGAAGATACACAGATGGCCAACAAACACATGAAAAAATGCTCAACATCACTGATTATTAGAGAAACGCAAATCAAAACTACCATGAGGTACCACCTCACACCAGTCAGAATGGACACCATTAACGAGTCAACAAATAACAAATGCTAGAGAGGGTGTGGACAAAAGGAAACCCTCCTGCACTGTTGGTGGGAATATAAATTGGTACAAACCACTATGGAAAACAGTATGGAGGCACCTTAGAAAACTAAGTATAGGCCTACCATATGATCCAACAATCCCACTCTTTGGCATATATCTGGACAAAACTGTTATTGAAAAAGACACATGCACCCGTATGTTCATTGCAGCACTATTCACAATGGCCAAGACATAGAAACAACCTAAATGCCCATGGACAGATGAATGGATTAAGAAGATGTGGTATATATACATAATGGAATACTATTCAGCCATAAAAAGGGACAAAATAATGCCATTTGCAGCAACACGGATGGAATTTCACTCTCATACTAAGTGAAGTAAGTCAGAAAGAGAAAGACAAATACCATATGATATCACTTATATCTGGAATCTAATATATGGTACCAATGAACCTTTCCACAGAAACAAAAATCATGGACACGGAGAACAGACTTGTGGTTGCCAAAAGGGAAGGGGATGGAGTGGAATGGACTAGGAATTTGGGGTTAATAGATGCAAACTATTGCCTTTGGAATGGATAAGCAATGAGATCTTTAACTGGGAGCTATAATTAGTCACTTACGATGGAGCATGATAATTTGAGAGAGAGGAATGTATATGTGCATGTGTGACTGGGTCACCATGCTGTACAGTAGAAAACAGAACACTGTAAATCAGCTATGATGGAAAAAAATAAAAATCGAGTCCTCGTGGATGCTAGTTGGGTTGGTTAACAGCTCAGCCATGATGGGAACTCCAGAAAAATAATTTTTGTTAAAATGTCCATTCTGGAGTTCCCATTGAGATGCAGTGGAAACAAATCCAACTAGGAACCATGAGGTGGCGGGTTCGATCCCTGGCCTCGCTCAGTGGGTTAAGGATCCAGTGTTACCGTGAGCTGTGGTATAGGTCGCAGACACGGCTCCGATCTGGTGTTGCTATGGCTGTGGTGTAGGCCAGCAGCTGTAGCTCTAATTCGACCCCTAGCCTGGGAACCTCCAGATGCCGCGGGTGCAGCCCTGAAAAGCAAAAAAAAAAAAAAAAAAACAAAACGAAATAAAACAAAACAAATGTCCATTTACCCAAAGCATCAACAAATTCAATGCAATCTCTATCAGAATCCCAATGGCATTTTTCACAGAAAAAAAATCCTAAAATTTATATAGAACCACAAAAGACCCTGAATAGCCAAAGCAGTCTTGAGCAAGAAGAACAAAGCTGGAAGCATCATACTTCTTGATTTCAATATATATTGAAAAGCTGCAGTAATCAAAATAGCATGATACTGCTATAAAAACAGAAATATAGACCAATGGAACAAAATAGAGAGCCTAGAAATAAATCCATGCATTTACTTCAACTAATGTTTGACAAGGGTGCCAAAAGCACACAATGAGAAAAGGACAGTCTCTTTAATAAACAATGTTTAAAAACTGGATATCCACATACATAAGAATGAAATCCGACCCTATGTCACACCACATACAAAGACTATCTCAAAATGGATTAGAAACTTAACTGTTAGACCTAAAACTGTAAAACTACTAGAAGAAAAACATAGGAGAAATCTCTTTGACATTGGTTTGGGCAATGATTTTTTCAGAGATAAATTTAAAAGAATCAATAAAATTTTCAGATTAAAAATTTGAAAGCATTTAAAGTTCAAGGGATAGCAGAGGCAAAGGCCTAGAGGTGGGGGAGCGCAGATAAAAGTGTTTGGGACAAGGGAATGGTTGTGTTTAGAACACAGGCTGTATGTGGTGTCTAATGAGAGATCAGTCCGAGAAGGGAAGTCAGTCTCATACTTGACCTCCAGGGGAGATTTCAATGAGGCTCTCTTTTAGGCATGAACAATGTCTGGTTTCAATATCAGGTAAATTTGGATTGAAAGGAAGTACATTTACATCATTAAGCCCCACGGATTTCTCAAGTTTTGTTCCACCTGGGATAATATTGATATTGATGTCAAAGTGAGAGAAAGAAAGTAGTGATTCAGAGCAGACACTGGTGCAGACTGCCTGGGTTCGAATGGTAGCTTCACCACTTATAAGCTGGTGACATTAGAACCATTACCTAATGTTATGGGTTGAATTATATCCCACCAAATTCTTATGTTCAGGTCCTAATCCGGAGTACCTCAGAGTGTGACCTTATTTGGAGAAAGGGTCCTTACAGAGATAATCAAGTTAAAGTTACAGAGGGCCCTAATCCAATATAACCGGTGTCCTTATAAAAAGGGCAAATTTAGACATACAGACAGACATGCACAGAAGATGCATAGAAGACATGCACAGACAGAAAATGGTATAAAGAGATGTAGGCAAAAAAAACAGCTACTTAAAAAGCTAAGGAGACAGGCCTGGAACAGATTTTTCCATCACAGCCCTAAGGAAGAACCAACCCTGCAAATGCTTTGATCTCAGACCTCTAGACTTCAGAACTGTGAGACAATAAGTTTCTTTTGTTTAAGCCATCCGGTTTGTGGTACTTTGTTACAGCAGTCCTAGAAAACTTACATACCTAACCTGTCAGGCTTCAGTTTCTGAATCCGAATATAAATTGACTGTAATAGTAACAGCTTTATAGGGTAGTTGTGATGAACAAAAGACTTAAAACACAAAAATGTGTTGAGTAATGCTCAAAATATACATATGTGCTATAATATTATGGATGCTATTTTTTTCCTGTCAAAACATTTATCTTTCTATATGCAAGTAACTTCCTCGTGGGTATCTCTATAAGGAAGGTTTAGATATTTGCCTTTTACTTTCAGCAAGCTCTTCTAACTTACAATCACTGTCCCACTTTAAGGTTTCTTCCTGTGTCAGTTTTACACTTTAATTTCCAATCAAATTGCTTTTTAATGCAAACATCCGTCTTTCATTAAACATAATACTTTCTTTCACTCATGTTGCCTGTACTCCTGTAACCCTATCAAATAGATACCCCACAAACTCCTTATCCTGGTATCTGTTTTAAGGATGCACTCTCAAGAACATACCTGCTTTTCATTTCTACCTGCAAATAGCAAAACAATATCAACTGACAGAGATAATTACCCACTTGTGAACAAAAATGTTATTTCTTTCTACTGCAATGCAGTGGAATAGAAATGTCACTCTAAGTCAGGTTATATTAAGTGGCTTTATGTCACATGACACAGTATGAACTGACACATGCTGTGTTTCTGGATTAGATCTGGGGTCACAAATCTAAAGAAACACTTTCGTACAGAACCAAGTACTAGTGGCTGTAATAAAGCAACCATTCATTTTTTTCCATATGTGCTTTTTTACTTTCTTCTGGGCAATAAGGACATTGAAATTAATTGTGTAATTTAACCACATCTCTAATGCTAATTTTTAGCCATAATGAATACCTTGGTTCCGTCTTTGCATGTCTGAGAGTCTTTGCCACTGACTAGCATATGCCCTAAGGTGATTCCCTTTTTCTCACTGGGTCTCAGTTTCTCTGTTTGCAAAATTAGAATGCTGGACTAGATGATCTCAAAGTTCCATCCAGCTCTAAAATGCTAAGATATTCCTAAGCTTGTGATAATACAATATAAGACTCTGTAAGGAGACATAAAGGCCAGCTGACTCTGGTTTTTCCCAGTGGCATTTTGGCTTCGATCTGAAGTCTCTATTACTTGCATTTTTAATTCTGCTTTAGCTCCCCATGAGGCTTTACTGACAGCAGCAGAATTAGAGAGCTAAATATCTTATACTGTTCCCCATGATTACATAATGAATACTAATATATTACCGGAAAGTTCTTTCACAAGGTAAGTAACATTCACATTCAATAAAAGGCTTCAACGAGGCACTGATGTGAGGACCAAAGACAAATTACAAATAATTGATTGAGGTTTTCACGTGTGTGATGAACAACCCCATTTTCAATTATATGTGAAATGTAATCATCCTCCTTTTTTTGCAGTAGACAAAAGTTGTCTTATGGATGTTATATGTAAATGTGGGTACTTGAAAATATTCATCTGTAATGAGACAGAATTTGACTGGCAGGAAAGAGAACAAAGGGGAAGAGGAGATCTGAGGGTCCAAAAGACGGCTCTGGGATAGAAGCATGAACACTTCTTGCTTTGCCCTATTGCCCTCACACACTCACCCCAAGGGGACTGAGCAGATATGGTGGCAGAGATGTTGCAAGTAAAATGAGATGCATTTCTGAAAGTACCTGATTAGGAAGGGGTGTCTGAAAGAATTAAATTCAGCTTAGAATGTCAGGAGAAAAAAGGTAATGAAATCTATCCTAGGCTGAGCACATGCCAAAAAATGTGGGATTTAGGAGAGAAAGTGACTGGCATGGATGCATGTGGTGGGGGGAGGAGGCAGGACAACTAGATGACCATGGGGAAACATGATTAGAAAGGAGTTGACTTTTTCTTTCTGCTAGTAGCTGAGGAAAACAGGAACTGAAAAGCTAGTTTTGTGTTTTTTTTTTTAATCCAGGCCAGAGCAAGTTGAAGTCAAGTATCACAGACAGCTTAGTTACGAATATATACATCTACATCATATTTGAGGCTGAGAATGGTCGTTCTGCACTAGAGTACAATTTGTTCTGTAAATGGCTAGAGGGGCATGATGCGTCTGGACCACTGTGGGGAGTGGCATTTAGGAAAACAAAAGGGCAGTAGAGCCTCCAGGTTTGGGGCTAAAGAGAAAAGCCCTTTAATTTCAAGATCCCAACCTGAGCACCAGGGATCTTGGAAGAAAACTTCATTATACGTTATATGTGGAGAGTATACATAATACTGAGTACTGTTATAGTTAAATTTCAAAGTAATCATTGAAATATGATTATAGGTGAGCCCACACTAGGGAAAATGCTGCCCAGCACACTAGTAGTAAAAGATTCCAGCTACTTTCTAATAATGCAACATGAATTTGTTACTCCTTCACATCAAAGTTCTAGCATGTTATAAGAGTAATGAAGAAGAAAAGTCTTTTTTTTTTTTTTGGCAAAGATTTATTTTCAAGAGTAAAAGAAAAACTAGAATCTTTGGTAATATAACTTCATCAATGTGTGGAAGACAGAAACTTCAATCCAAGAATGAACTCACTGGATAGGCAATGATACAATGTTCTATGTTCATTTAAAAGAAATATTGAAAGAAGAAAATACTTGCCTCCCAATCTACATCAGATCAGACATTAATAGCATCCACAGAGAAGAAAACTAGGATGCAAGAAATTTTTATACCTAAATCCTTCTGGAAGGTGCAGGACAGATCTTAACTACACAACCTGTCCAGCTTCTCCAACTGTTTGGTCACTTTTTGCCATTTACACCACTCTCTCCACAATTATTAAATATTATTACTGCATTTGCCACAGATGCCTTGCTTTTAAGGATTTCATTTTAAAAGCTGAAGTATCCAAGTGTTTATTTTTTGTAATACAGCATATTCTAATGGTGCTCTTTAGCTAATGCTGCAGCCACCTCTGGCCCAATTCCCATTATGAGCTATTATTTTAAGATGTGTAACTTGGCTACAGAAAATTGCTCTATAAAGACACCTGAACAGCAAGTTCTCATATGAGCAAGGAAAATTCGAAGATGATGAAATGTTAAAAAGAAGATAATAAATAGTCTTTAATAGCGTAGACTGCCTTTCTGAGCTCTTAAAAGTTGAAAATGAGTTGTTGAGATTTTGCTGTTGGTCTTTTCTTTCTTTCTTTTTTTTTTTTTTTTTTTTGCTTTTTAGAAATAAAAGAAAACCTATTAGGCCTCCATCTAGAGCAGACTTCTTTTCTAACTCCTTTACCCTTATAAATCAGGCTATAAAGAGGTGAGAATCAGCTCCAGATTTGTTGCACCTTTCCTTCCTAGAGTCATGAATATTGCTATTTTCATTGGCTTTAGAAAAAAAATACAGTGCTGTTTATAGTCATTAAAATAGACATTGTTTAAGGAAAGTCTCATTAATGTTTACTTTTTAAAATTCTGCCCTTGGGGCATTAAGTGGTGAAAAGAGCATGAGCTTTGGAGTAAAATTCAAATCCTGACCCAAGACTCAAAGCCTGAGTTTTCTCAGGCCTAAAACAGACACTATACAAATTGTAAGGATTACGTGAGATAAGGCACACAATATCACTTAATACCATGTCAGGCACCTGTAGGCAAGCAATAAATAGTAGCCAAAGTGATGATGATGGCAGCCATTATTTCTTTTCTTGGGAACAAAAATACAGGATCTCATTCAGGCCAAAAAGATGGGCAGAATGTGTAAATCCATGCAAGACAAGGCTCTTATTAACCTCATCCAATGAACTTCATTTAATGGTTGGGAAACACACACACTTCATTTAATGGCTGGGAAACACACACACACACACACACACACACACAATTAACCCTCCGTCTTTCTGAGTCAGGAAATATGCAGAAAAGAAAAGTTTCTGAAAGTGGAGAAAGGGAAGGAAGATATAACAATCAATGCAAAAATAACCACTTATTTGCCAGTCTCCTGTGCTAATACCAACTTAAATTTATATAGTGCCTAATGGAAAGCCCCCAAATAAGCATCAGGAAACTTCTAGTAGTCTTAAGATAGTATGAGAATAGAATATCACAGGATAAAGCTATTGAGAATGCCACTCTCCTTTAAATACTGTTCTAATCACTATCACCAGAAACAAGAGGTATTTTCTAAGTTGCCTGACCCAGGCTTAAGTGATAACAGAGATTGAGGTTGTAGATAACACTATTGTGCTGAAAGACCTTGGCACAGAAGAGCAAGCTAATGATATGTTCCTGAGTTAATCCAACCAAGTGTCTTAGAGTTAAGTCATATTCTTGTCATTTTGTGGATGCATGTTGATACAGTTCACCATGTATCCCTTGTACGTAGTTAACAATCCATCCCACTTAGCCAGCAACGCTAAAATAATGGATTCTTGACAGTGACTTGGGTCTGGATGTTGCATTTGCAGGCAAAACACACTCTACTTCCTCAATATTGGCTGCTTTAGTGGAGGCTCTTACAGCTGACAACACAACAGAGAACTTCATAAAGAAAGTCTCATGATAGCTGTTATTTATTATGCAAATGCTGCCTGCCATGGCAACATTGCATCCAGGAGTTTGCTTTATTTGCACTAGGACATGGCCTGCATATTCAAATGAAGGCAGCCGTACATTATGCCTACACATTACAAAGATTTTGTTTTCCTTGACACTTACAGGAGAACAAACTGCAATTAATATAGCCTGTTTAAGCAGACAGCACCCAATTAGTTATCATCCATTTTCGATTGGGATGCTAGACAAAAAACATGGAGCTGGGTTCCTTATTCAAAAGGAAAATACATCCAAACTACAGGTTTTCAAAGACACATTTAACTCACAATGGCAAGGATACTCACTTAGCCTTTAATGTGAAATGGAGTGTTAATTTTTCTCTGTCACCTCTTAATTGCTTCCTTATTATACTGTTCAAGCAGTTAATTGCTAGACTGAGTGAAAGAGTGTTTTCAGGGGAAAGGAAATGCCACAGCATGAAAGAAAAAAAAAAATAGAAGCAGTTCACTAGAGTAATTGGGTCTGATATAACATTAGCTATGGTATTCCTTTTAATGGTATCTACAAAAATTAATAGGCAAAGCCAAATTGTTTGTGATTGGAGAAGTAGAGAAAGATTAAATCAGTTGGCATCCCTGCATGTGACTTGCGTTGCTGCCATTTACACAGTGAGAAAGTGGACTCTTCTAAGCCATCCACACTTGGCCCAAATGAAGGCTGCCTTCCTCCATGTGTGGTGCAGATGGGGACATCTCTACAAACTGGATATTCCAACTGCAGAAGCTGGTTCCAGGGAGTCTTGTAGATGTTTGCTGCCTTTCCTGGGTTAACCCGTAACAGTATAATTGAGGGAGAAGAGAAGACAGAGAGCAGTTGACCCATGTCCTATGCTTCTCAATGCTTTGGAGCTCCCCATACAATTCCATTTGTCCCTTATAGAAATTGACCCTTCCTTTCAGTACCATCAAAAATGGGAGTTGACACTGTCAGAGCTTGATTGTGCTTCTTCAGCAAAGAAATAGATTGTCAGAATAAAAAGCAAGAATTACAGACATTTTTCTAAACAAAAAAACATAGATCACTGGCTTTAATGAGGATGTTTGCATGCCAGTGTTAGAGAATTCATAATAAGTATTATTTTCTACATCCTCTAATTTTATTAGAGCATAGCAATTATTAATGAAGGAAGATGGTAAAGAAAACACTTGCTTAAACAGTGAAGTTAGAAGAGTTTTATTTGTATTGTATTTTAATTATGATCAAAAAATAAGCTTGTAGTATCTTAAATTTAACTTCCCAGTGAAATATAGGAAAAATGTAAGCCATTTACTGAACTGTTTTCATTAGCCTTTACTCAGTGATTAATTCATTAGCCTCACTCTATCGGCTGTTCCTGTTTGTTTACTGCTTATTGAAATCTACTATCTTCTCTTGATTTCACCCCTAGAAAAGCAGGAGTGAAAGATGGAGAGAGTGACTGGAGGGGTGTCTTCCTTCTGAGTGGAACAATAATATAAAACTGTACCAATGACCTACTTCTAAAGATGCAGAAATAAATTCAATCCTGAAATAGATGATGCTCAATTATAAGATAGTGAACTACGAAGCAAGAAAATAAAATGTTCTACTTAAAACATGATGAACAAAATCTTCTAGGTTTTGCACTCTTTTGCATATGACTGCAGGGCAAACAGTCTAGAACAGTGGTTCTTAACCTGGGATCCATTCATGGGAATCAGGGGTCTATAAACAAGTTAAAACATTGCATAAGAGTTCCTTGTATATGAGTCTCTATTTTTCTCAGAGGATCCACAGCTTTTGTATTAATTTTCTATGCTGTATAACAAATTGTCACACATTCAATGACTTAAAACAACACATAACAGAGTTCCCATCGTGGTGCAGCAGAAACGAATCTAACTATGAGGTTGCGGGTTCAATCCCTGGCCTTGCTCAGTGGGTTAAGGATCTGGTGTTACCATGAGCTGTGGTGTAGGTAGCAGACACGGCTCAGATCCTGCGCTGCTATGGCACCAGCGTAGGCTGGCAGCTCTAGCTCTAATTGGACCCTTAACCTGAGAACCTCCATATGCCGCGGGTGAGGCCCTAAAAAACAAACAAACAAAAAAAAAAATTAAAAAAAAAAAAAAAAAACGACACACACATTTATCTCACAGTTTCTGTTGGTCAAGAGTCCGTGCATGGCTTACCAGGACCCTCTGCAAGGCTGACATCAAGATGTCAGCCAAGAGTTTGTTCTCATCTCCAGGCTTGAATGGGGAAGGATCTCCTTCCTAGTTCACTGTGGGTATTGGCACAATTCCTTTCCTTGTGGTTGTAGGGCTCATGGCAGCTTGCTTCATCAAAACCAACAAGGAGGGCAAGAACCTAGAGTCAGTCTGACAGCAAAAACATGTCTTATATAAGGTGATATCACTAGAGTGACAGCTCGCCAACTTTGCCATATTATATTGGTTATAAGAAATCTACATGTACTACCCACATTCAAAAGGAAGGGAATATACAAGGTTGTAAATACCAGAAGGCAGGGCAAATGGAGGTCACCTTAGCTTTTTATATTTTCAAATGGATATAAGATTTTTCAAAAAAGTTTTAAACCACTGGTCTGGCCTATAGAGTGCATATATGTTATTCATTATCCATTGCTAAGTCACAGATTAGCACAAAACTTACTGTCTTAGAGTTACCATTGTGGCCCAGTGGAAACGAATCTGACTAGTATCCATGAGGATGCGGGATCGATCCCTGGCTTTACTCAGTGGGTTAAGGATCTAGTGTTGCAGAGGGCTGTGGTGTAGGTCACAGACACGGCTTGGATCTGGCATTGCTGTGGCTGTGGTGTAGGCCAGCAGCTGTAGCTCCAATTCGACCCCTAGCCTGGGAACTTCCATTTGCAGCCAGTGAGGCCCTAAAAATAAATTACCCCCCCCCAAAAAAAAACCACTTAGTGTCTTAACAATAATCACTTGTTATCTCTCATGATTTCTGTGGGTCAGTAATTTAGACAAACCATAGTGTGGAAGGCTTGTCTGCTTCAGCATCTGTGGTCTCATCTGGAAGACTCAATGCCTGGGAGCTGTAGTCATCTGCTGGTTCATTCAGCCACATATCCAATGGTTCGTGCTTGCTATTGGTTAGGGGCCTTGGTTCCTCTCCACATGGGTTTCTCTGTGTGGTCTCTTTACGGGCAAGTTTGGGCTTCTTCACAGAATGATGGCCAGGGTTCCACAGGTGATCATTCCAAGAAAGAGCCAGAGAAGAAAAAGAGAGCACTGGCAGAAAATATAATTTTTTCTGACCTAGCCAGAATTCTTCATAGCTTCACCTCTAGTTTATTCTACCACGAAAAGAAGTTATAAAGATTCACTTAGTCTCAGAATAAAGAGAGCACAGACTCCACTTCTCAGTGACAAAGGAAATATGATAAATATCTGGGTTGGGCCATTCTGGAAAATACAATATACCACAACAATGAATGCAGGTCTTCAACAAATATTTACTGGAATCTAATATTTTGCATAAGTAACTCATCTAGTCCTTTAACCAATAGTTACTGAGCTGTAACTCTGAGACTTAAAGCATCCTGGAGAGATCCCAACACTAAACCGAAACTCGGGACTTGTAACTGAGTCCCCAGTATCTTATAGAAACCTGCCCTTATGAGGGTCTTTCATCTTTAACAGACACAGACTCTCCAATCTCAAAATTTTCTTCATCTTACCCTAGAAATGCTTCATAAATGGTTCCCCTGCATATTGTAGATATAGCAAATTAACAATCATATATTCATTTACTCATTCATTTCTTATTTGTTTATTCAATACATGTTAATTTAATACCTACTATGTGCCAGAGACTGTTCTAAGTGCTGATGAACAAACACTGAATTACAATGATGAACAAAAGTAGACCTTGTTCCTGTCCTCACTGAGTTGTGATCCAATGTAGGAAACTAAAAACTAAAGAAAATATAATACATTGTGATAAATGCTATGAAGAGGGAAATACAGAGTGCCATGAACTTGGGTCAGGAAATACTTCTAGAAGGAAATGACAGCTACCTACAAATCCAAACTACATATTCTTTACAGGCAAATAATCCTCTACATCCTCTACGGTATAAAATATATGCTCTTAATGACTGCTTAAAACGGCCTTAGTAGGTTGAATCCTATTGCTCTCTTCTAAAATCTTCAATGGAGAACAACTTCTTAGTAGGATATTCAGAACCTTATATGAGTTGACATTGCCCTTCTTTTTCAGCCCCATCCATCACTACACCCTTCCAACCATCCTGCATTCTCACCATTCCGAAAAATATGGCATACACTTTCACACTGCTATAATCTTCGTCTGTGATATTCCTATAGCCTTGAATGTACTTCCTCTTCTGTGGGTTTTTCCTATCTTACTTTATTCATTCCAAAAGCACTAACTCAAATGTTATATTATACCTGAAGCCTTCCTTGACCAACTTCACCCAAGCTGGGGCTAAATGCATTTTTCCCTTGGTATCCACAGCACTAAGATTACCCCATTTGTTTCCCTTTGTCTGGCTTTATAATTAGTTCTCTTTGTCTGTCACCTCCCTTTTTCATTCATTCACTCACTTTTAAACAAGCATTGATTAAGTATATGCTATATATTTTATGTATTATGCTAGGAAAAAATAGGTACTCTTACTGCCTGTAAGAAGGTATCCCACTGTCATTATTTTACTGCTGGTTGACTAGAATTCACCAAATCATTTTTTCCCTTTTCTACTCTATCCCACAGAAAATAGCTTCAAATGAAGGGTTAATTGTTACTATTGTATTAAAGTCAGAAATAAAAAATACTAAAAAGGAACAAAACTAAGTATTCCACTACTCTAAGCACAACCATTCATCCAGTGTAGAAGTTAAAGTGTGTTGAATAACTGAACTATATCAGGATGAATGGTTTGAATCTGGATTATATCCCTCTCTCTATACCACAGAAAGCCCATGTTTTGGAACTAAGAATAGATGTTACTTCTTAGATGGATCAATTGGCCCAAATCCAAATGAGCCCAAGATGAATTGTTTCAAAGGTCTTAGTGGTTACTATTTTAATTAAATAGCTATATTTTTCCACATGAGCTGAAAGAGTATATCATTCATATGAGTAGATTCATTCATTCTAGCAAGCTATCACTATAGGAATCATTCCTAGAGTATGCTTTGGCCAAATGAGTAGCACCGTTCGCATACATATATTTTCCCCCAATTTTATTGAGAAATAATTGACATACACCGTTGTATAAGTTTAAGATGTACAGTATGATGGTTTGATTTACATATATTGAGAAATGATTACAACAAGTTTAGTTCACATCCATCATCTCAGATAGACACAATAAAAAGAAAAGAAAATATTTTTGTGATGAGAAGGATCGCATATCTTAAAAATATTAATGCAGGATGAGACTCCTGGATGGATTTCCCATTTATTTTCTTTCCTTCAGATGTTATGTTCATGGCCCATTTGTCTTACTGTACATTTCAAACTGCTTTCATTTTTCACAAGTCATTCCCAAGTTCCTACCGCGTGACATGCACTGTGTTAGGTACAGTCTTAAATAAACAGCCTCCAGAGACTGTCTAGGAAAACCAACAAAAGCTACTCCCATCAAATTACTGAAAGACACTAGGAACAGAGATAGTGCTTTTCTTGCTCCCTCTGCAAAATAATTAAAGAATCAATCTCTAGATACTGATAAATAGTAAAATGTCTCTCCCCATCCTCCCCCCTTCTGTATTGGCTTTAGCGTATTAGCATGATGTTGCTGCCAAATGGATCAAATGGGATAGGAAAATTATTAAACAAGCATACACAGGACAAGATCACTAGAAAAAAAGGCTGCCCTCAATATGCCACACTGGTGTGTCCTGCCACCCCCATCCTCCTCCTTCCACATACCCCAGAATTTAACACCGTGAAAAGATTACCTGTACTTCCATTGACAAATAATATCCTTGCAATTTTCAGAGATTGTAGTCACTCTGCAAAGGAAGCCCTACAATGGCAGCTAATGGATATCCCATTGTGTTAGGCAAGGACGTTGCCCCCAAAGCATGCTGTCATTACAGACCTCTTCCAAGTCTCATTCTGACCCCTAATCGGGGTTTTTAAAATTAACAATCCTTTTAACTACTTCATTTCTGATTGTAATATCCAAACCAACCAATTATTAGGGCCTGACATTTCATCCATTAGGAAAGGTGTTCTCAGATCTGTTGTGCAAAGTTTTGGTAATGCAGTCAGCCATACATTCTATCACCTATCCTTTTAGTTAGTTAGTTGATTGAATTGTTAATAGTGGTGTTAAAAAAGAAAATAACCAGTGATATTTACAGTGCCATTAGCTGACAGGTTGAAATCCTGTATTGTATCCTGCAGGTTCTCAAAACCTGCAGGAGTTTCTTATTTCCTAGAAAATGTGCCCCTAGAGTCATATGGGTTTAATAAGCTAATATATACCATCTGAACCTCTTTGTGACTTATTTCTTGCAATAATACAAAGATAGCAAAGTTAGCTGAATACAAAACCACCAGAAAAGTTGTGGAAGTTAGTATTTGGGGAAAAAAAGCTCTGGCTATTGACTATTAACCAGGCACTTGATATGGAGAAAGGAAAATATAGGCCCAGGACTTCCAAATACATTTCCATTGCTCCAGAGAGGATCTTTATTATGGCCTATTACCAACCAACCACCAACTGTGTTTGTCTAGTTTGTCAAGGGACTTATTTATCAACATCACTCAGAAGTATCTGAGTATGTCATTTTAGGATGTTAATTAATACTACTGTGGGTGGGGGTTATAATAATAATAGATCAATAATTAAAGAACATCACACCATCATTCTTTCATTTTGAGTGCTGGAGAGTTAGAGATCCACAATAAACTGATATTTGCAACCTGCCCCTTTCTTTTCTCCTCTTCTTCAAACTGAGCTCACTCTGTCATAACAGTTAAAAATGTCTTCTACCATACGATTGTAAACTCCTTGAAGTCAGATGTCCTGTTCATCCTAATGTTTCTCTCCCTGTGTAGCAGCATTCAGCATGCTGCTTTAAAACATAATAACTAGTCAATAAGTTGGCTTATTTGTTTTTAAAATTAACAAAAGGCAGAATGTACTAGATGGGATAATTGAGGGCTGTGTAGAGAATAATGTTCAAATGAATTAATAATGAGAATAAAATGTGAGAAAAACTCTCTTAGGAAGTTGGAAACTAAGTAATAGAGGATTTGGTGAATTATAAAGAACCAATCTGTTGTTATAATTTTCTATTTCTTTTTATAGCCACACCTGCTGCATATGGAAGTTCCCCGGCCAGGGGTTGAATCAGAGCGGCAGCTGCTGGCCTACACCACAGCCATAGCAATGCCAGATCCAAGTGGCATCTGTGATGTACACCACAGCTTTCAGCAATGCTGGATCCTTATCCCACTGAGCAAGGTCAAGGATTGAACCCACATCCTCATGGATGCTATGTCGGGTTCTTATGCCGCTGAGCCATAATGGGAACTCCAGATGTTACGATTTTAAGATGAATTAGTTGATTGGGTTTGAAATAGCTGTGTGGATCATGGTGATAACAGGCAGGTTTTCTAGTGTTGGTCATTGGTCTCTGCTGAGACATATGAGTCCTTTTCTGAGGAGTTCTCCATTTGGCAAATGACAAGCTGATGGGTTTGACTTGGTTTTGAGATCTAGAGCCAGGAGAAATAGCATGTAACCACTCTTCAATGTAAAAGACTACTCTCATATTCCAAAATGCTTCAAGTCTAGAACCCACTTTGGCTTTCCATTTGTAAATGAAAAGAGGGTGCAAATAAAGCATTTCTCTCCAGAAAGGTGATGATAGAGAGAAGGAAGAAGGAGGGTAATTTAAAACATGAATTTGGACTCTGGATAAACTGATATTCACTCTCTTTCTAAATCTTACCAGCACTCCCTAAAACTAATCATTGTTCCTTTTAATACGTGTTGCCCCCTTCTCTCTTCAAATGAGACCTCTGAGAAGTTTTTAAATCCTCCTCTGTCAGTGTAATCTTAATTCTAATAACATAGGCTTGGTTTATATATGTAGAACTCCTTAATCAGTATATATTCCCTGACTGATACTGAATTTACTCGTAATATAATATGTATGCCATGAATTCCTTCCTGTACTATAGCCATATTAGGATCTCTCATATTGTCCCACATTTGAAATAAGGAATGCTATTTTTTACAGCTTGTGCAGTTTGAGAGTAAAAAATATATGCTAAGGATGTGGATAATTAAACTGAACAATCTGATGTCTGACTTCTACACAAATCCATTTTTGTTAAGCTATGTATCCATTCCTACCTCTCTGCATTAAGTTCTTTACCTAAATATATCTTCTTTTTTTGTTAACTTCCAGTTTTCTTTTGTCTAAGCATACAATGTCCCTTATAGCCTTGAAATCAATTTAGCAGACAGTCCTTTTGTATCATTTTATAATCTACAACATTTGCATTTCTATACATCCCTTTAATTTTCAAAGAACTGTACATCTTCAGAGGAGACTGAAAAATGAAGCTACAGAAATATTAAAATCTTCTATAACTCGGAAAAATGATTTAAAATATCCACTCATAAAAATAAAAATGATCCCTTTTTGTTGCTAGCTTCTAAAGGCTTCATTTTAAAAATAAGTAGAAGGTCCTCATTATACCAGAAAAGAGTCAGGGGAGACAATTTTCCTTGCCAGCCCATGAATTTATGCACTTTCTCATAGAGTTAGAAATTGCTGTTAACATAATCTTTCCCTGAAATTCCATCTCTGTATACTTTATTTGATATCTGCTGTCACCAACTCAAATATAGGTTGTCGTAGGAACCAGCATAAGACAGGTCAATCATCTAAAAGTGGGGCTCTTTGGTTGTTTTCCCCCTATAAGCCCAGTTACTTTTTTCTATGTAATAATTAGAATAAATATAGCAATAAACATTTCAAAAAGTTCCTTTAATAGGCTATTTTTAATAATCTTTAATAAGTTATTAGAGGAAATGATATCTGTAGAGTAAATGCAAATTAGCAATAATGATAAGAAATTTTTTAAAGATGAAAGAAAGAATAAAAACAAATTGTGGAGAAGAGTATATGATACAAGTCCAGGATCAACATTAGAGCTTTATTTAACCTTTTTGTAAAAATCCCCAGGAGTATTGATGACATGAATCATTAAGTAATTTGTTTCTCAAAAAATACTCTGCTTACTATATATCTTCTATAGATATACAGGAATGAAAGACTTAGCCCTGACCTCAAGGAAGTCAAGTAGGGAAGCAGAATCATTGATAATCCATGCAATGACTGTCATAAGGAAGGGATGTGAAGATGGGTGGTGTGGAAGCACAGAGACGGGGCACTGAACCCTGCCTTAGAAATAAAGGAGGTCTAAAAGAAAGAGGGTGAGGCATGTTTTAAGAATGAGGAAAGAATTTCTACAAAGATCCAGAGATGTGAGAGTATGTCATATATATGGACTCCAAATTATTCCGAGCCAAATGCCTGATACTAGTCCAGACTTTACTGTGTTTCTAAGAATGATCTGGAAAACTGTTTTTTTTTTTTTTCTAAATAGATTGTGATGTGGTTCCAGAACTATACTTTGAGAAACTCAGATTTAATAGGATCATTAATGGATACATTTTCAGCTCAATGATTTTTCTTTCAAATCTTTGAGTTCATTTGTTTGACTGAAAAAAAAAAGATTTTATTCATGATTTAGGCTGAGATGTGCCAGAATGAAACAGCTGTTTTGGTTTCACGAAATCAAGTCAACAACAAAAAAAATGACAAATATTAATTGAACACTGGCTATATGTCAGATGTTATATGAGATATGGTAGGTATGGTGGACGTTGGGAGAAACAAAGTGAAGATAAATAAGAAAGGTCTCACCCTCTGGAAGTTCAAGGAAAATGGTGGAGTTGTTCCTGTAACTAGCCCCTTTGTAGTGGTCAGGGTCTAGTCAGAGACGGAAACCACACCAGTTATTTGAGCAGAGAGTATTTAGTACACCTATAATTGAAATAAAATCCATTAAGAAAAAAAAATACCCTTCCCCAAAAAAAGAATTGTTAACTAGGCCTAAAGTAGTTGCCTAGATGACTGAAAAGAGAAAATGAGAATGCTAATATACCACGGATGTAGGACTGCAGAAAGTAGCTATTACCCCTAGGAATGGGGAAACAAAGGGAAAAGTTGGAACCACTGAGATTTTGAATCAAGGAAGAGGGAGGCACTGAGGTTAAGGGGAATGCAATGAAATTTGCTTTGCAACCGGTGGAAAACTGCAAACTAGATTCAACTAGGGCCATGGAAAGTACGACGGCTATCGGGGAGAAGAAGCAAGGTTGTAATGATGCTTACAGGATTAGCAGGAAAGCAGGAAGGCCACTGGGAGCAAACACAAAGGATCAGGTGCCTTCTTCCTTCACTAGCCTTACAGTCTCTCTCTTGCCACCCCTAATGGCAAAGCCTAACAGAGAGCTAGCCAACCCAGCAGAAAAGTGGTTTGCAAAGTCTCAGCCTCAGTGTCACAGAACAGAATACAAAAGAGTGAGTTTAGAGCTTGCAGCGTAAAGCAGAATGAAATAAATAATATTCTAGAATTCTGTGAAAGTGCAGAGGAAGGGGAGATGAACTCCAAGTGGCAAGATCAGGAAGATAAGAATGTTTGATGGTAGGGTGAGCCAGGAAGTTGGAGAAATAGGGGAATGGAGGATGGTGGTAGAGAAGGTGCTAAGTCAGTGAGTAAGAATACCTGGGACATTTGCTTAGTGCTAACTGTGAGATAGGCATCTTAGACATCTATTTGCCAATACATAATCTCATTTAATCCCTACAACAACCCTTGGGGTTAGGTGTACTTATTCCATTTATAGAAAATCTTTTGTTCGTGCATTAATAATTCATCAACTACACACTATAAACCAGACATATGGGATTGTAGCAGTGAACAAGCATTGTGGTTAATATGTACATGGACTTGTTCACCAAAACTACCAAGAGTCAGAGTGTCAGAGAACTGGAGAGGATAATTTAAAGTTTGGAGAAAGAAAAAAGCAGCAGTTTAGAACGTAAAGTGGTTCCATTACTTTACAAAATGGGAAGCAATATTCTGGAGCTTACTACCTCAAGAAAATAGTATGGGTGTAAAATAAAAGTAGTTTTGTAGGAGTTCTCATCATGCCACAGCGGAAACGAATCCGACTAGGAACCATGAGGTTGCGGGTTTGATCCCCGGCCTCGCTCAGTGGCTTAAGGATCCAGCAGTGAGCTGTGGTGTAGGTCACAGATACGGCTCGGATCTGGCATTGTTTTGGTTGTGGTGCAGGCCGGCAGCTGTAGCTCCAATTCGACCCCTAGCCTGGGAACCTCCCTAAAAAAAAAATAAAATAAAAGTAGTTTTGTAGATAAACCCACATAAGTGCTTGGTTCATGGTGGTCTGTTTCTTTATTCAAGGAAGGTGGGAGTGTTTTGAGACCTTATGTATCTTGAGGGACAGTATCAAGGCGGACAACTTTGACCTTGCAGCCATCTCAAGACCTCTGTCTAAGATCAGGTACTAAGTCAGACCCAGAAATTGCACTTCCACAGAATCATGTAATTTAGAGAAGGCCCATCCCAATTCCCCTATTTCATAGAGGCAAGAGCTGAGGTCTGGAAAGAAGTGACTTACCCAAGGTCACACAACTGATTCGTGTTATTTGGTCAGACTACTATAGCCAGGGTGACCAAATGCCCCGGATTGCCTGGGACTGTGGAATTTCCCAGGAAGCAGGACTTCCATTTCTAAATATAGAATAGTTCAGGGCAAGCCAGGATTAGTGATCACCCTAACTGCAGCACAGCAAAATCCCACTATATGATGTTTCTTTAAGAGAGTGTACATTAACATGTCTTACTAATATTTTAAAAAATATCACACTAGCTCTGCTCAAAACTCTCTAGGCACAATGGTCAATACAAATATTTGAAAATGCAAAGCAACTGAGGATTTGTTGGTTTGTTTGTTTTTGCTTTTTAAGGGCCACACTTGCAGTATATGGAAGTTCCCAGACTAGAGGTCAAATCAGAGCTGCGGCTACTGGACTACGCCACAGCCACAGCAACGCCAGATCAGAGCCATGTCTGTGACCTACACCGCAGCTCACAGCAATGCCTGATCCTTAACCCACTGAGTGAGGCCAGAGATCGAACCCGCATCCTTATGGATACTAGCCAGGTTTGTAACCTGCTGAGCCAAAACAGGAACTCCCGAGGATTTTCCTTCTTGCCTCAGGATGAAGGAGTGGCGCATAAAGAATAAGAATTTCCTCTTCAGGGGTTCCCGTCATGGTTCAGTAGAAAATGAATATGCCACAGGTGCAGCTCTAGAAAGACAAAAAAAAAAAAAATTAAAAAAAGAATTACCTCTTCAGATATCTCATCCAGAGTTCATTTAATAGCAGAGTATATTGCAACCACTGCTCAAGGACTCTTCCTTCACTGGGGATAAACAGCCAAATTTCACCCAGCTAGTTGGGTGTAGCGGTGAAGGAAACATGCCCTTCCTCACAGATTGGTCATTTACACCTGCCAATTATCAACTCAGCCTAGCTTAAATTTACATTATGAAGCATCAAAACTTTGTATTTCAACTAAAAATATCTCCTCCTGATTTACAATGTTGTCATCTATAATAACCCTACTCTGAATGAGTATAGTTATCACAGGCACCTAGAGTAGCTCTCATTAGTTATAAAGACATCAAAAAATTTACCATTTAGCTAAATGTCATTGCTAAATACAAGAACTTCTAGTATCCTCTAATATTAGACATATCAAGAAAGTACTGACTTCCATTGTTTGAGAAGGATTATGGTGGGGATTCTCTCAAACTGACTCATGGAACCTTAGCTTCGGTAGAATTTTTTAAGGATTTTATTTTTATAGAGCAGTTTTAAATTCACAGAGATTTTCCATATACCCTTTGAGCTCACATATACACAGTCTCTCTGATTTTCAATGATACTCATTAGAGCTGTACATTTGTTACAATTGATAAACCTACACAGACAAATTATAGTCACCCAAAGTCCATAGTTTATGTTACAATTCATTCTTGGTGTTGTTCATTCCATGGATTTAAACAAATGTATAACTACATATATCCAACATTACAGTATCATACCGAGTATTTTCACTGCCCCTCAAATCCTCTATGCTCTGCTTATTCATCCTTCCCCTCTACAACCACTAGTCTTTTTACTGTCTCCATGGTTTTGTCTTCTCTAGCATGTTCTGTAGCTGTAATCATAATGTATGTGGCCTTCTCAGACTGGCCTCTTCATTTAGTAAATATGGTAACATTCAAGGTTCCTTCATGTCTTTTCATGGCTCAGTAACTCATTTCTTTCAAGTACTGCATAATATTGCAATGTCTGTATATACCATCAATTATTTATCAGTTAAACTACTGAAGGGCATCTTGGTTGTTCCCAAGTTTTGACAATGATTCATAAAGCCACTAAAAACATCCATGTGCAGGTTTTTGTGAGAATGTAAGTTTCAATTCCTCTGAGTAAATATTAAGGCACGAAATTGCTGGTTCATATGGTAAGGCTATGTTTAGAATTTAAGAAACTTCCAAACTGTCTTCAAAGTGGCTGAACCATTTTGCATTCTCACCAGCAATACATGAAACTTTTCATTGCTCCACATACTTACCAGCATTTGCTGGTGTCAGTGTTCCAGTTTTTGACCATTGTAGTATGTGTGTAGTGGTAGTCATTTTTGTTTTAATCTGCATTCCCTTCATGACGTATAATTTTGATCATCCTTTTATATGCTTACTTGCTATCTGTATATCTTTTTGGTGAGTGTGTATTAATGTTTTTGACCATTTTTATTTTTATTATTATCTTTTTTGGTCTTTTTAGGGCAGCACCCACAGCATGTGGAGGTTCCCAAGCTAGGGGTTGAATCAGAGCTGCAGCCACCAGCCTATGCCACAGCCACACCAACAGGGGATCCAAACCACATCTGCGACCTAAGCCATGGGTCGTGGCAATGCCAGATCCTTAACCCACTGAGCAAGGCCAGGGATCAAATCTGCGTCCTAGTGGATGCTAGTCAGATTCTTCTTTTCCACCGAGCCACTATGGGAGCTCCTGTCTTTGACCATTTTTAAAAATCAGGTTGTTGGAGTTCTCCTGTGGCCTAAAGGTTAAGGACCTGGTGTTGTCACTGCTGTGGCATAGGTTCAGTCTCTGGTCTGGGAACCTCTGCATGCCATGGGCATGGCCAAAAATTTAAAAAAAAAAATTAAAAATAAACATAACAAAAAATAAAAAAATAAAGTCAGGTTGTTTTCTTATTGTTGAGTTTTCAGAGTTCTTTGTATATTTTGGATAATAGCTCTTTATCAGACATGTCTTTTGTAAATTTTTCTCCTGGTCTGTGGTTTGTCTTTTAATTCTCTTGACATTGTCTTTCACAAAGCAGATTTTTAAAATTTTAATAAAGTTCAGTTTATTATTTCTTTCATGGATGATGACCTTGGCGTTGTATCTAAAAAGCCATCACCATACCCAAGGTCATCTAGGTATTCTGTTATCATCTAGGAGTTCTATAATTTTGTGTTTTACATTTAGGTCTACGATCCATTTTGAGATAATTATTATGAAAGATATAAGGTATGTCTGTAAATTTGTTCTTTGCATGTTGATTTCCTGTTGTTCCAACACCATTTGTTGAAAAGACTACATTTGCTCCATTGTATTGCCTTTGTTCCTTTGTCAAAGATCAGCTGGCTATATTTAGATGGGTCTATTTCTGGGCTCTCAATTCTGTTCCACTGATTATTTGTGTCTTCTTTGATCGATACCACACTGTCTTGATTGCTGTAGCTTTATAGCAAGTCTTGAAGTCATGTCATGTCAATCCTTTGACTTTGTCTCCCTCAGTATTAAGTTGGCTATTCTGGGTGTTTCTCTTCTTTGTAAAAATTTTAGAAAGTGTTTGCCAATAGCCATAAAATAACTTGCTGGGATTTTCTTTGGGATTGTATTTTTTTTTCTTAATGGATTTTATTTCAATTATAGGTGTACATAAATCATCACAAGTCAATTTTACAGATTTTGTATCCCAAACCCACAGTGCATGCCCCCACCCCCCAGATTGTCTTATTTGAAAAACCAAGGTTTTCCAAAGTCTGTGAGTCATTGTCTGTTCTGTAAGAAGGTTCACTGTGTCTTTTTAGTTTCCACATGTAAGCGGTAGCATTGGGTGTTGCTGTCTAATTGTCTGACTGGTTTCACTTCGCATGATAATTTCTAAGTCCATCCATGTTGCTATAAATGTCGGTAATTCGTTCCTTTTAATGGCTGAGTAACATTCCATTGTGTGTATGTACCATATCTTCCCTATCCACTCCTCTGTGGATGGGAATTTAGGTTGTTTCCATGACCTGGCTATTGCATAGAGTGCTGCAATGGACACTGGAGTACATGTGCCTTTTCGAGCTATGGTTTCTGCTGGATAGATGCCCAGGAGTGGGATTGCTGGATCAAATGGTAATTCTATTTTGAGTTTTCTGAGGAATCTCCATACTGTTTTCCACAGTGGCTGCACCAATTTGCATTCCCACCAACAGTGTAATAGGGTTCCTTTTTCTCCACACCCTCTCCAGCACTTATTGTTTGTAGGCTTTTTGATGATGGCCATT
>PVHT020000016.1:1180330-1235735 GCA_004024745.2 Catagonus wagneri | reverse complement strand
TTTTGATAATATTGACTCTTCCAATCCAAGAGCATGGTATGTCTTTCCACCTGTTTAAGTCATCCTTGATTTCTTTCATCAGCGCCTTATAATTTTCAGAGTACAGGTCTTTTGTCTCTTTAGGCAGGTTTATTCCTAAGTATTTGATTCTTTTTGATGCGATGGTAAACGGGATTGCTTCTCTAATTTCTCTTTCTGACCTTTCATTGTTGGTATATAGAAATGCAGTTGATTCTTTGGGATTGTATTGAATCTATAAATCAAGTTGGGAATCTATAAATCAAGATGTGACATCATGACAATTTTGAGTCTTTTTATCCATGAACATGGAATATCCTTCCATTTATTTAGTTCTTCGATTTCTTCACCAGAGTTTTATAGTGTTCCATATATAGATCTTATACATATTTTGTTAGAGTTATACTTAAGTTTTGTACTATTTGGGGAGCTAATGTAAATGTTATTGATTTTTTTAATTTCAAATTCCACCTATTCACCTTATATAGGAATACAGTTTTTATATATTAACCTTGTATTCTGCCCCCTTGCTATAGTCGCTTATTAGTTTCAAGTGTATCTTTGTTGATTCTTTCAGATTTTCTACGTAAGTAATTGTACCATCTGTGAACAAAGACAATTTTATTTCTTCCTTCCTAAACCTTATATCTTTTATTTCCTTTTCATACCTACTTGTATTAGAAAGGACTTCCACTATCATGCTGAAAGAGGCTGATGAGAGAGAATATTCTTGCTTTGTACCTGATCTTAGTGTTTAGAGAAAGTGTTTCAGCAAATTTTCAAATTGAACAATTCCCAAGGGTTAAACTGGACAGCCATTGGACTCTATGTTTTGGAGGTTAGTTGAGTGAATTCTTAAAGTATGTTTTCAGTAGACTTCAGAGCACAGCATGAAATGTCAATGCTGAACCAGAGAAATCAATGATAGTATAATTGGTTTAATTTAATAAATATTTGAAATTCATAAAACAATAACTAGCATGAATCTGACACCCAGTATGTACTGGGTATCATGCAAGGTACTTAGACATATTTAGGCAGATTAATTGAGGCGCGTTATCAGCAAAACAAATAATAATAATAATAGTTATTATTATTATTTGTCTTTTTGCCTTATCTAGGGCTGCACCCGCGGCATATAGAGGTTCCCAGGCTAGGGGTCTAACAGGAGCTGTAGCTGCCGGCTTTCGCCACAGCCACAGCAACGCAGGATCCGAGCCGCATCTGCAACCTACACCACAGCTCACGGCAACGCCAGAGCCTTTACCCACTGAGCAAGGCCAGGGATCAAGCCCGCAACCTCATGGTTCTTAGTCGGATTCATTAACCACTGAGCCACGAAGGGAACTCCCGAATAATTATTTTAAATCATATTATCATGTTACCGATTAGAGACATCAGTAATTGCTGTAGATTTACATCTTACATCTACCCTTTCTTCTAAGTGTACTTCTAGAGATTCCTCCAAATTCCTCAGGTGCTAGGCAACTTACAGTTTATATTCAATCATATTCCTCCGCACGGCATTTTTTTTTTTTTGGTCTTTTTGTCTTTTCTAGGGCCGCACTCATGGCATATGGAGGTTCCCAGGCTAGGGGTCTAATCGGAGCTGTACCCGCTGGCTTATGCCACAGCCACAACAATGCGAGATCCAAGCAGTGTCTGCAATCTACACCACAGCTCATGGCAAAGCCAGATCCTTAACCCACTGAGCAAGGCCAGGGATGGAATCCGCAACCTCGTGGTTCCTAGTCGGATTCGTTTCCACTGCACCACAACGGGAATTCCCGCACAGCATTCTTATATTTTGATGTTTACAGAGAGGAACCCAGATTTGAAAAAAATGAGGCAATTTCCTCTTTCCATTCCTTCACACAATATATAGTCACTAGGTACCTACTGTATAGCAGCCCAGATTAGCTATCAGTGTGATAATTGCTATAATAGAACAGGACACATCATTTAACACCAAATGTTTTCTTGCACCGTCGCTTATCTAAAAAAGCAAGTACCAAACATAAGAAACAGTTTAAGTCAAATTCGGAACAAACTCTTTCTTATGTTTGGCCACATGTGTTTTTTTTCGTATTATTTTCCATATGGTTTATCACAGGATATTGAATATAGTTTCCTCTGCTATACAGTAGGACCTTGTTGTTTATCCATTCTAAATATAAGTTTGCATCTACCAACCCCATACTCCCAGTCCATCCCACTCCCTTCCCGCTCCCTCTTGGCAACCACAAATCTGTTCCCTATATTTGCGAGTCTGTTTCTGCTTCATAGATAACTTCGTTTGTGCCATATTTTAGATTCCACATATAACTGATATCATATAGTATTTGTGTTTCTCTTTTTGACTTACTTCAGTTAGTATGATTATCTCTAGATCCAACCATGTTCCTGCAAATGGCATTATTTTGTTCTTTTTTATTGCTGAGTAGTATCCCATTGTATATATGTAAAACATCTTCTTTAACTTTTTGTCAATGGAAATTTAAGTTGTTTCCATGTTGTGGTTACTGTGAATAGTGCTGCTATGAACACTGGGGTGAATGCATCATTTTTTTAGTATAATTAAAGTTTTGGAGTTCCCATAATGGCTCAGTGGTTAAGAAACCCAATTAGCTTCCATGAGGACGTGGGTTCGATCCCTGGCCTTGCTCAGTGGGTTAAGGATCTGGCATTGCCATGAGCTGTGATGTAGGTCACAGATGCAGCTCAGATCCCGCATTGCTGTGGCCGTGGCATAGGCTGTCACAACTACAGCTCCGATTCAGCCTCTAGCCTGGGAACCTCCATATGCCACGGGTGAGGCCCTAAAAAGACACACACACAAAAAGTTTTATTGGAACACAGCTTCTCTCATTTATTTGTATATTATCCCAGGCTGCTTTGGGGCTCCTGCTGCAGTAGAGACACAGATCATGTGACCCTCCAAGCCTAAAATGTTTGCTCCCTGGCATTTTACAAAAAAAAATGTGCTGATTACTAGTTAAGATCTAGGCAAAGACCTTGATTTGACATAGTTGAAGCAGAATAGGTTTGTTCAATTCATGGTTAATTAAAAACAACTTCTCCTTCTCCTTCTTTTGGAGAATATGGCAATGAGGTGACCAGAGCAACCATGGTCACTGGTAGCCTTTGCTTTTGAGCATTTTTTATCTTCTCTATTATTACTTTTTAATTTTAATTTTATAGAAATGCTCTTGGTTACTTTTCCCCCCAAGAAAGTTAGTTTTAATACCTATGCTAAATAAATAGCATTTTTACACAAGACAAAACCATCATAGGCTTTTTGTGAGAATCCAAATTGTAAGAATCCAAGGTAAATGTACAGAGGTGCATCAACTATTTTAAATTCTATAATCAAGCATCTGCATAGAAGCAATTATTTTATCTTAGTTACTTTGGTTTTAATACATTATTATTAAAGTATAGCTGATTTACAGTGTTGTGCCAATTTCTGCTATACAGCCAAGTGACCCAGTCATATATATATATATATATATACACACACACACACACATTCTTTTGCTTATATTATCTTTCATCATGTTCTATACCAAGAGATTGGATATAGTTTCCTATGATGTACAGTAGGACCTCATTGTTAACCATTCTAATGTAATAGTTTTCCTCTACCAACCCCAAACTCCCTGTCCATCCCACTCTCTCCTCCCTCATAATTGGCAACCACAAGTCTGTTCTCTATGTCTGTGAGTCTGTTTCTGTTTTCTATACAGATTGATTTGTGCCATATTTTAGATTCCAGATGTAAGTGATATAATACGGTATTTGTCTTTCTCTTTCTGACTTACTTCACTTAGTATGAGAATCTCTAGCTGCATCCATGTTGCTGCAAATGGCATTGTTTTGTGCTTTTTTATGGCTGAGTAATATTCCATTGTATATATTACCACATCTTCTTAATCCATTCATGTGTTGATGGACAATTAGGTTGTTTCCACGTCTTGGCTACTGTGAATAGTGCTGCAGTGAAAACAGGGGTGCATGTTTCTCTTTGGATTTATTTGTCCATATATATGCCCAGGACTGGGAATGTTGGATCACATTGCAACATTATTTTTGGTTGTTTGAAGAGCCTCCGTGCTGCTCTCCAAAATGGTTGCACCATTTTACATTCCCACTAACAGTGTAGGAGAGTACCATTTTCTCCATACCCTCTGTAGCATTTGTTATTTGTAGGCTTTTTAATCATGGCCATTCTGACTGGTATGAGGTGATGTTTCATTGTAGTTTTGATTTGCATTTCTCTAATAATTAGCTATGTTGTGTGCTCTAGTTAATAATTAGCAAATATTGAGCATCTTTTCATGTGCTATTGGCCATCTATATGTCTTCTTTAAATAAATGTCTATTTAGGTCTTTTGCCCTTTTTTAGATTGGGTTCTTTAGGATCTGTTGTTATTGAGTTGTATGAGTTGTTTGCATATTTTGGAAATTAATCCCTTTTTTTGTCACACCATTTGCAAATGTTTCCTCCCAGTCCATAAGCTATCTTTTAGTTTTGTTTATGGTTTCCTTTGCTGTACATAAAGTTTATACATTTGATTAGGTCCCATTTGTTTATTTTTGCTTTTATTTCCATCGCTTTGGGGAACTGACCTAAGAAAACATTTGTAAAGTTGATGTCATAGGATGTTTTGCCTATTTTCTCTTCTAGGAGTTTTACAGTGTTATGTCTTATATTTATGTCTTTAAGCCATTTTGAATTTATTTTGTGTATGGTATGGGAGTATGCTCAAACTTTGTGTACGGTGTGGGAGTATGCTCAAACTTCACTGATTTACATGTGGCTGCTCAACTTTCCCACACCACTTGCTGAAGAGACTGTCTTTTCCCCATTGTATATTCTTGCCTCCTTTTTTGAAGATTAATAGATCATAGGTGTGGGGTTTATTTCTGGGCTTTCTATTCTGTTTAATCAATCCATATGTCTGTTTTTGTGCTAACACCACACTGTTTTGACTACTATAGCTTTTGTAGTATTGTCTGAAGTCTTAGGAGGGTTATGCTTCCCGCTTGATTCTTTTTTCTCAGGATAGCTTAGGCAATCCTTGGTCTTTTATAGATCCATATAAATTTTAGGATTATTTGTTCTAGTTCTGTGAAAAATGTCACAGGTAATTTGATAGGGATTGCATGAAGTCTGTAGATTGCTTTGGGTAGTATGGCCATTTTAACAGTAATAATTCTTCTAATCCAAGAGTGTGGGGTATCTTTCCATTTCTTTTCCTTGATTAAGGTTTTATAGTTCTCAGCATATAACTCTTTCACTTCCTTGGTCACATTTATTCCTAAGTATTTTATTTTTTATGTAATTTTAAAAGGGATTGTTTCTTTACATTCACTTTCTGATATTTCACTGCTAGCATAAAGAAATGCAACCAATTTCTGTATGTTAATCTTATATCTTGCTACCTTGCTGAATTTATTTATTAGTTCTAACAGTTTTTGTGTTGAGATTTTAGGGTTTTCTATATATAGTATCATGTAATGTTTTTTATACATTTTACCTTGATAGTCTCTCCAGCTTTTCTACTTCCATGTTTTATATGAACATCAATATGCTGAATGTTGGAGTGTATCTACTAAAGTCCCTATTAATGCAGAATATAAGGCAGTATAATTATTTCCTGGCTTTTGTACATCAGAACTCTGTTCACAAAACCCAGACCCATACTAACCCTTTAAACAATGGCCCTATCTTGTTTCCATTTTTTCAAGGTGTAATTCAGAGCAATGGTTTCACCAGCTATTCCACAGCAGGTATTCATGTGGTTTGGATTTAGGAAGCACATGGATTTCCCAGTACTGTCCCTGTTGAACATCAAACATCAGCCTCTTTCTGACAGACCATTTTTCTAATTGGTCAAGGTCACCTTGGATTTTGCTCTTCCCTTGCAAGGAATTTTCAGCTTTTATTTCCCTTAGCCTCCAGTCCTATTTCCCAATGTGATATCTTCTGCAAATTTAGTAGGAATCCTCTTATTTTTCTCATTGCAGACTTTGCGGGAAAAAATCAAAAGCTCTGTGACAAAACTATGTTGTCTTTGGAATATGCTGTCCCAATTCCCTCCCAAAGCATCATTTAATATCCTTGGAATAAGATTCATATACTAGTACAACCCAGGCCTGATATCCCTAACTTGTGAATGGAAAGGTCTTGCAGATCCACAAAGCTTTAGTGAAATCCACATGTATCCTACACTGATTTCTCTCCTCTTTATTTAAGACCTGAAACTCCGTTACAGAAGGAAATTAAACTGGTTTAATACGAGTTGCTCATCATAAAGACGGTGCCTTGAAATTTTTGTTAGTAAATAGCTTGTTTGATATTTTTCTATTATCTTCATATATATTGAAGATAAAATGGCTCAGCATAAGGAAAATTTTTCTGTTAGAGGTATCCAGATATGAAGTATCTGACTTGAGGAGATGGTAAAGATGCCACCACTGGAAGTAATAAAGAACACTAAGTGGAGATTACTGCATTTGGTTAGGACATTGGACTAGGTGACTTCCAGGTTTATTGTAAATGCTAAGTTGCACAGTATTTTACTTGTTTTGTATTTTCCAGTTATATGTTTTCCCTCATTTTTATAACCATTTCTTAAATTGAAGTATAGTTAATTTACAATGCTGTCATGGGAACTGGAAGAACAAGCCAATGTGCATGTGTTTGGAGCAAATGTGTAATACCTAACTAACGTTTACATCATGAAAAACACTCTGTCTTTACCTAAATAACCTTTCCTCTAATATAAGCCTCACTTAACTGGAAAAAGAAATAAGTCTTATAGACTTTAGGCCAAATCCCAAGGTGAGTCTTGTGCCAGAATCAGCTAAGTGTTTGAGGGAAAACAGTAAACATAATGTTGATGAAATTCTCTCTCTCCAAAATATACTTGGATATCAATGTTCTATTTTAGGAGAGCCTCAAATGTACTTAAACATAAAGATGCGATTGTATATTATAATATTTGACCTAAATGACATAATATACTTTTCCATACTTTTGACAGGAAAGGAGAAGAAAGTCAACATGATCCACCAGAGGCTTGCCACCCAGGAAATACTACCTAGCTTCTTGAAATCAAGTCTTACCTTACTTGCTGTGGAAAAGTGAGAGGGCAAGAAAAAGTAAAAAGTAGCAACAGAAAACAACATGCAGAGCAGGAGCTCTACCCCCATCCCCAGTTCCACTTTAGAGGAAGAAAAGGAGTTTGGGGACAAGAGGGGGATTTCGTTTTCATAGATCAGTTAAATTATTTCTGAGTATTTTACAGCACATACTATTTTCCTAACTTGGTTTCAGTTCCCTTCACCAGCACAGACCCTGAAATAAGGTTTCCAGGGCAAGTAGTCTATTGGGAAATGATCCCAGTAAATACTGGTGGGGAAACGGGCATGTGCAACAGCAAAGGAAAGAAAGTCAAAAAAGTTTACACTATCATCAAGGCCCTATAGACAACTGGAGCTCAGTCCTTCTGGGGAATTCTGGGAGACAGTGCAGGATACTCCCAAGTTATCCTGATGGACAAGCTGCAGTATATATCCACTGAGCCCACATTTGTCATTGGTTTAAGCCTGTTTCCAAGGGCTTTAACTCAGTAGCACTTCTGGCTTATACTGTTAGCAGGTTGAGCCTGATCCCTTGGGGGGGAAAATAAAATTATTTCAACTCATAGAGATGAATGCTCAGTATACATAGGAAGAGTATTGACACTGATTCTGTCACAAGATTCATCTTGGGAATTTGATCTAAAGTTTATAAGCCTGTTGCCTTTTCGATTAGATGGTGGGCTATTTTAGGTAAAGAGATTGAATAATTTTCATGTTGTTGACATGAGTAAGTGATAAAATATGTGCTCTAATATATTAACTGGTTGTTTAAATATATTGTATGTGTGTGCATTTAATATGCAGTTCTTCTGCATCATAACCTGTAGTAGACCTCAACTCTAGCAATTCTTTGGTCAATAGAAACCCTAATGCAATTATCCTAGAATATAGCATTCTTCCTAGACAGTGACGACCACTTCAAGGCCATTCTCCCACCTAAGATACTAACTATAGACCAACTTGCATTATCTCAACCTAGCCAAGTACCAGCTTACCCCACTTATCCCCCTTTATTGTCTCAAGATATAACCCATCCTCTTCATCTGTCTTCCACCAAAAGAAAATATCATTGATATAGTTCTGCAGGTCCTCTCCAATTTTTCTTATCTGTGGCCACAACTAATAAAAACAACAGCAAGCACATACAAAGAATTTACCATTGAAATACTGTTAAAAACACCTATATGTATTCACTCACTCAATCCTAACAATAACACCTACAAGGCAAGAATGTTATTACTCTCATTTTACAAATGGGTCACTCAGGCAAAGACAAGTTAACTAACCAGCCCAAGTTCTCCCAGCTAATTTTACAGCTGGGATTTGAAGCCAGGCAGTCTGGCTCTAGAACATATTTCTTAATCTAAAGTTGTTGGAAACACTGCTGTTTTATTTCCAGTTTCTTTATTGACAGTCATTTACTTCTAAACCTAAACAAAATAAAAGAAAATATAGAAAAATCTCAGTAACTGTGGAGTGGATTAGACTGAAGCAAAAGATTGAATTTGAGAGTATTAGTCATTTTGTTCTAATTTATAAAGAACAGGTTAGAGCTATCATATGATGCAGCAGCCCTACTCCTGGGTATATATTTAGATAAAACTTTAATTCAAAAAGATACATGCATCCCAATGTCCATAATAGCACTACTCGCAATAGCCAAGACATGGAAACAATCTAAATGTCCATTAAGAGATGAATAAAGAAGATATGGTACATATACACAATGGAATACTGCTCAGCCATAAGAATGAAATAGTACCATTTGCAGCAACATGGATGGACCTAGAGATTATCACACTAAGTGAAGTAATTCAGACAGATGAAGACAAATATCACATGATATCACTTATGTGTGGAATCTAATTTTAAAAATGACACAAATGGGAGTTCCGTCGTGGCACAGTGGTTAACGAATCTGACTAGGAACCATGAGGTTGCAGGTTCGATCCCTGGCCTTGCTCAGTGGGTTAAGGATCTGGCATTGCCGTGAGCTGTGGTGTAGGTCGCAGACGCAGCTCGGATCCTGCGTTGCTATGGCTCTGGTATAGGCCAGCAGCTGTAGCTCTGATTAGACCCCTAGCCTGATAACCTCCACATGCTGCGAGTGTGGCCATAAAAAAATAATAATAATAACTAATAATAATAAAATTAAAATGACACAAATGAACTTATTTACAAAACAGAAACGACTCACAGACTTTGAAAACAAACTTATGGCTGCCAAAGAGGAATGCGGGGCGGGGAGGGATAAACTGGGAATTTAGTATTAACAGATACACACCACTATACGTAAAATAGATAAATAAGAAGGACCTACTGTATAACACAGGGAACTATATTCAATATGTTATAATAACCTATAATAGAAAAGAATCTGAAGGAGTTCCCATCGTGGTGAAATGGAAATGAATCCAACTAGGAACCACGAGGTTGTGGGTTCAATCCTTGGCCTCGCTCAGTGGGTTAAGGATCCGGCATTGCTGTGAGCTGTGGTGTAGGCCACAGACATACTCAGATCTGATGTTGCTGCAGCTGTGGCGTAGGCCAGCAGCTATAACTCCGATTGGACCCCTAGCCTTGGAACCTCCATAGGCTGCGAGTACGGCCTGAAAAAGAAAGAAAGAAAGAAAATAATCTGAAAAAGAATATATATGTATATGTATGTATAACTGAATCACTTTGATGTTACACCTGAAACATTGTAAATCAATTATACTTCAATAAAAACATCTTAAAAGAATAGGTTAAATTCTTTCAGTTGCATAAAATGAATGAAACTGGCTAGTAAACAGAAATCCTTAGAAGAACTTGCTTTAAGGAGCAGATAAGAATGATTTTTGCACACTTCCCCTTATATATCCATATTTATGGACATGATAACCAGTATAACCATGAATGAAAAATATATTTTGGATGCCATGAGCACCCAAAGATGGGCACAAGGTGGCCCATTGTGTAGCAAGATAAGGGATACATTGAGGTAGTAACCCTGTTTTTGGTCAGGCCATTCATTTAGGAGAAAATCCAAGTCCTTGATAAAGTCAGCTTTCTGATTTTACCAGAGTCAGCTAGGCAAATTACCAGCAGCATTCCTGACCAATCTAAATAGGGAGTACACTGCCAGGTCGCAGGATAAGATATGCTTTCCACCACCTCCCCTCTATTAGAAACAGCTTTGGATATAAGCAAGAGGGAGGTTAAAATTCTGGTTTCACCACTTATTGGATCTGTGTCTGTTTTTGTTTTTTTTTTATCTTTGAAGTAAGGATAATGATAAGATTGGCCTCATGGTGTTACTGTAAGGATTAAGTGAGCTACTAAGGATAAAGTGTTCAAAGCCAGTGCTGGCACATGGCATGTGCCCAATAAATGGCAATGTTTAATGACTGTAATTATGTAACACTGATAGAGTGGCTAAATGTCCAAGCTCTAAAATCAGACTGTCTGGGATGTAATCATGGGTCTGCCACTTTCTGGTTATGTTAGGCAATTTACTTAAACTCAGTGAGCTTCAGTTTCCTCACCTGAAAAATGTTTTATAATAGTGATTGTAAAGATGAAAGAAGAAAGACATAAGTTAATTGACTCATATAATATCTGGCACCTTATAGGTGCCATTTTTTCCTAATTTTAGATTCTTATTTCCCTTTGCTTCAACATGGCAATTACATTTGGCCATCTACCCTCACAACTCCCACTTCCGGTTCAGCAAAATGGATACATACTTCTGGGGCATTTGCTGGACTGATATGGAACGATTTTGGGAGTAAGTATCACAGACTATTGTATGGATTTCCAAATTCTACCACAGAGAATTAACATTGCATATTTCTAAAAGCATAGACTCAGGGACCACACTCCCTGGCTTTCTATCCTGGCTGTGTCACTATATGACCATGAACAAGTTATTTAATTGTGCTTCAGTTTCTTCAACTGTAAAATGGAGTTAAAAAATAATACTTACAAGGATTATAAGAGACTACTATGAACAACCATATGCCAATAAATTGGATAATTTACAAGAAATGGATACATTCCTAGGAACATACAACTTGTCCAGACTGCAACAGGAAGGAATAGAAGTATGAATAGACCAATACAGGTAAGGAGACTGAATCAGTATTCAAAATCCTCTAAACAAAGAAAATCCTAGCACCAGATGGTTTCACTGGTAAATTTTACCAAACATTTAAACAAGAATTAACACCAATCTTTCTCAAACTCTTCCAAAAAATTAAAGAAGAGAGAATACTCCCAGACTCATTTTACAAGGCCAGTACTACCTCATACTAAAACCAAATAAGGAAAATACAAGAAAACCACAGACCAATATCCCTGATGAACATAGATGCAAAAATTCTCAACAGAATATTATCAAACCAAATTCAATAGCACATTGAAAGGATCACACATACGATCAAATGGGATTTATCCTTGGGAGGCAAGGATGGCTCAACATATGCAAATCAACAAGTGTTATTAAATATTAATAGAATAAAAGATAAAAATCATATGATCATCTTAATAGATGCAGAAAAAGCATTTGACAAAATACAACATCTTTTAGTGATAAAAAACTCTCAACAAATTGAGTATAGAAGGAATATACCTTAACAAAATAAAGGCCACTGCTAACATCATACTCAACGGCAAAAGGTTGAAAGCGTTTCCTTAAGGACAGGAACAAGACAGAAATACCCACTCTCACCTCTCTTATTCAACACAGTATTAGAAGTCCTAGTAAGAGTAATCAAATAAAAGAAAGAAATAAAAGACATCCAGATTAGAAAAGAAGAAGTAAAACTGTCTCTAGTCTTCATTTATAGATGATATGATATTATATGGAGAAAAATTTAAAAGAACCAATCAAAAAAACTGTTAGAACTGATCAATGAATTCAGTAAAATTACAGGATATAAAATCAACACACAGAAGTCAGTTGCATTTTTATACACTAACAAATATCTGAAAATGAAATAAAGAAAATAATTCCATTTACATTAGCAAAAAAATCCATAAAATTTTTAGGAATAAATTTAACCAAGGAGGTGAAAGATCTGTACATTGAAAACTATAAGACTCTGATGAAAGAAACTGAAGGCACAACCAATAGATACCCCATGCTTATGAATCAGAAGAGTGAATATTGTCAAAACGTCTGCACTAACCAAAGCCATCTATAGATTCTAGGCAATCACTATAAAAATTCCAATGGTATTTTTCACAAAAATAGAAAAAAAATCCTAACATTTACATGGAACCACAAAAGACCCTGAATAACTAATGCAACTCTGGGAAAGAAGTACAAAGCATCACACTTCCTGATTTCATACTACACTACAAAGCTATATATATATCTATAGATATAGATTTTTTTTTGCTTTTTAGGGCCACACCTGTGGCATATGGAGGTTCCCAAGCTAAGGGTCAAATAGAGCTACAGCTGCTGGCCTCCACCACAGCCACAGCAACACCAGATCTGCACCGTGTCTGCAACCTACATGACAGCTCATGGCAATGCTGGATCCTTAACCCACTGAACAAGGTCAGGGATTGAACCCGCAATCTCATGGTTCCTAGTTGGATTCATTTCCGCTGCACCATGACAGGAACTCCCTAAACTATATTAATCAAAACAGTATTCTACTTACATAAAATTAGACATATAGGCCAGGGGAACAGAATTAAGAGCCCAGAAAAAATTTGCCCATGTATAGTCAACTAATATTTGACAAGAAGGCCAAGAATACTCAATGGGGAAATGGTAGACTCTTCAATAAATGGTGCTGGAAAAAGTGGATAAACACATGCAGAAAAATGAAACTGGACTTCTATTTTATACCACTCACATAAATTAACTTGAAATGGACTACAGACTTAAATGTAAACTTACCTGAAACTGTAAGACTCTTAGAATAAAACATGGGGGGGGGGGAACAGCATAGGTCTTGGCAATGATTTTTTGGATATGATACCAAAAGCACAAACAAGGGTAAAAACAAATAAGTGGGACTACATTAAACTAAAAAGCTCCTGCGCAGCTAAAAGCAAAAACAAAAAAACTACGAAGATGAAAAGGCAATTTACAGAATGGAGGAAAATGTTTGCAAACCATATACCAGAGGAGTTAATATCTAAAATATATAAATAACTTATACAACTCAATAAAAACAACAAAATCTGATTTTAAAAGTGGGCAGAGGAACTGAATAGATATTTTTCCAAAGAAGATATAAAAAAGTCCAATAGATAAATGAAAAAGTACTCAACACTATCATCATCAGAGAAATGCAAATCAAAGCCATGATGAGGTATCACTGAATACCAAATTGTCATCAAAAAGAAAAGACAAAAATTGTTTGGAAGGATATGGAGAGAAGGAAAACCTTGTGCACCATTGGTGGGAATATAAATTGATACTATGGAAAATAGTATGGAATTTTCTAAAAAAAAGAAAAATAGAACTATCATATGATCCAACAATCCCACTTCTGCGCATATATCCAAAGGAAATGAAAATAACATACTGAAGAGATACTGCATCTCCCTATTTATTGCAGCATTATTCACAATAGTCAAGACATGGAAACAACCTCAGTGTCCATGGATGGATGAATGGATAAAGAAGGTATGATATATGATGAAATATTATTCAGCCATGAGAAGGAATGAAATTCTGCCGTCTGTGACATGGATAGTTCTTGGAGACATTACGCCTAGTGAACAAAGTTAGAGAAAGACAAACACTGCATGATATCACTTATATGTGAAATCTAAAAGCACTGAACTTGTACAAACAGTAGAATGGTGGTTACCAAGGCCTGAGGCTTGGGGGAAATGCAGAGAGGTTCATTATAGGTTACAAACTTCCAGTTATAAAATGAATAAGTTCTGGAAATCTAACGCACAGCATCGTGATTATAGATAACAGTACTGTACTATATACTCGAAAGTTGCTAATGAAATAGATTTTACATGTTCAAAAAAAGAAATGGTAATTATATGATGTGATGGAGGTGTTAGCTACCCTATGTTGGTAATCATGTTGCAACATATAAATGTATCGAGTCAACAAGTTGTATACCTTAAAGTTATACAATGTTATATGTCAATTATAACTCAACAAAGCTGGGAAAAATAAAGTTAAGGGAAGAATTAGTAAAACAAACAAACAAAAACCTACATCATAGAGTTGTTATAAGGCTTAAATGAGTTAATACTTGTGAAATACTTAGTTCAACACTTGAAACACGCTAAGTGTTAGTCATTGTTACTACTTTAGAATAAGCTATGACACTGAGTATTACAGAATAAAAGACAGTCATTGTGATTGGCCAATTCACAGATCGGAAGCCTATGCAAACCTATGTATGATTCACACATGGTTATCTCCCATCCAGAGGTATTCTGTGGCTGAAGAAATCATGAATTAGGTCCTGCAGAACTGCAAGGGAGGAAAGAATTGAGGTAAAATACTATTGTGAAAAGAGATTTATTTTTTTGCCAAATGATCCAAATTTAAGGCCTGGTCTATGGCCTAATAGTTGTGCAGCCTTATGAAACTCACTTAGCTTCACTGTCTTAATTAATCGAATGAAAAGATGGGTACTATAAATCCTATGTTATAAACTTTCTGTGGAGACCACAATAGAAATTCCAAGAAAAGTGCCTGGCAAATTATTAAGCACTATGCAAATAAAATGCCTTTTTCTCATCACAGTGGTTGCTATTGTAGTTGCTATTTTACAAATATGCATGTCCTCATTCGCTCAATTGTAAAATGGGCTCTTGCCTTGGGGCTTTGTAGGACCATCTGCTTAGATCTGGAAGGTGGGGGATCTGGACCTGGGGTGGTCAGTACTGATTGAAACTCCAAGGCCCCTGATTGAACTTGGTGCCAGTGTCCTAACAATTGCACTCGCACTTAAACTTGGGTGGTTGTGAATGTAGGTAGGGTCACTAATCAACCAGGTGGCTACCCGCTGCCCAGAACGTGGGCAATTAAGTACAAGGGCCATTTTCATCCAGAGGGTTTGCTATTTCATAGCCAATTACCGGGGCAGCTTCACCCCACTTTGAACTTTGTGGGAAGTAAGGGCAGCATATGCATCTGCAGCCTCAATAGCTTCCCTGTAGCTCCTGCCATCAACCCTATTCATCTCTTTCTAAAGGAGCGTCAGCATCCACCTGCCTTTCAGTATTTAACTCCTTCATTTAGAAAGAAGCAGCAGGAAATTTGAACCAAGAGCTATTTTTATCTTTACAATGTCAAAAGCAATTTTAACACTATATCCACGTCGTAATCTGCATTTCTGCAATCTGCTATATTTTAAAATATCAAAATCAAGAATGAATGGGTTCTTCTCAGACATTCACATGGCTCCCTAATGCAATTTTTTTTCCTAATTAGAATAGTGCTCAGTTAAGAGTAAGGCATTTAATGTTCTTAAATCCCTAGAGCAAACAGAAATTTTACTGAAGACCAGTTGTACCCGGTGTTACCAAAGATAATGCAGCTTTATGGTATGAGCTTGTTTGAAAAGAAACTTTATTATTAAAATGCACCAATTAGGCATATAGCATTAAAGGACTCCTGAGGTGGAGGCTTATGCATCTACAACATCCAAAGACACACAGACATGTGCGTGCGCGCGCGCGCGCGCACACACACACACACACACACACACACACACACACACACACACGAGACTTCCAGCTAGTGGTCCATCTCTTTGCCCCCAGTCTACCTCTTAAGGTGATTCCTTGCTGATCCTGCAAGGGAAGAGAGGGAGGGATGCGGAGTAAGCTTATGAGTGACATCTGTGTTCTCTTCCTACTTTTCCACTCCTCAGGTCCTTTCCTTATACTTTTAAATACACTGAATCCTTGCCTTATACTTAAAGCAAAGAGAAAGCTACCTCTCTGTGCCCCATCACCATTCTTAGAGTAGCCTTCCCAGGCCCTTTTGCAGACTAGAAATGATTTTCAAAAAGACAAGCCAACTTAAAGAAGATAGGGAGAGAAAGAGACCCCCTGCCTCCAAAGCCTCATTCGAGGCATCTTCTTGACACCTCTCCTTGCCTACTTCCTGTAGCATTGATGATCTATATGAGAACTTCTCTAACTTTACTGTGTAAGCAAGTTACCAGAGGATCTTATCAAAATGCAGGCTCTGATTTAGTGGTACTGGGCTGAGATTTTCGTATTCCTGTTGGACTTCTAGTTAATAAAAATGCTGCTGATCCACAGACCATATTTTTAAGAATACAAGTTTATACCACACAATTTAACAATTAATCCTAATCTCTTTAGCCTCTCCATATAGGTGTAAAGGTCTCTGAGGTCAGGAATCCTATCTTGTATCTCTTGTATAGATCCTCACAATGATGAGCTCATAATTGGGGCCACTTAGATAGTTCTGGATTAACTGATTAATTGTTGTAACAAGTGCTTAGAAGTCAGACAACCTAGAATGAAATCCCAGTGCTGCTCCTTAAAAGCTATGGAACGCTGGGCAAGTTATTTACCCTCTCTGAACCCCAGAGTAACTGTGAAGATTACAGGAACTAATTCTGTAAAGAATCTTGCATAGTACTTGACAAATAGTAGGCTCCCAATAAATAGTCTTGGATTTCTCAGAAAAAGTTTAATATGATCAAATCATTTCATCAATATCAACTAAAAATTTTAAGGGAGATAAACACACTTAAAAATATGAACGTTTCTGAAAATATCTGTTTGAATGCTTTTTCTTACTCTCTAATATGTTCTAAGACTTTCTTTAACTCATATATTTATATGTTATCTTTCTTGCATTTCATAAGGCAACTTTAGTGTGATGAAAAGATTCCTGAACTTTCTAATCAGAAAACCTAGGTTGCCAGTTCTGTTGTTATTACCCAAGAGACATTGATCTCTCCAAGCTTTAGCTCTCTTGTTTATAAAAGAGAACTGATGGGAAAAAAAAGAATCGAAACTTGTCTCAGAATTCCCAATGTGGCTCAGCAGGTTAAGAACCCAACTTAGTGTCCTTGAGGCTGTAGGTTCAATCCCTGGCCTCACTCAATGGATTAAGGATCCGGCATTGCTGCAAGTCATGGTATAGATCACGGATGCAGCTCGGATCTAGTGTTTCTGTGGTTGTGGCAAAGGCCTCAGCTGCAACTGCAATTTGACCCCTGGCCCAGGAACTTCCATATGCTACAGGTGCATCCCTAAAAGGAAAAATAAAAAATGGTCAGAAGATGTAAATGGACATTTTTCCAAAGAAGACAGACAGCCAAAAAGCACATGAAAAGATGCTTAACATCACTAATTATTACAGAAATGCACATCAAAACTGCAATGAAATATCACCTCACACCAGTCAGAATGGCCATCATCAAAAAGTTTATAAACAATAAACTCTGGAGAGCATGCAGAGAAAAGAGAACCCTCCTACACTGCTGGTGAGAATGTAAATTGGTACAACCACTATGGAGAACAGTATGGAAGTTCCTTAAAAAACTAAATGTAGAATTACCATATGACCCAGCAATCCCATACCTGGGTGTCTATCTGGAGAAGACCATAATTCAAAAAGATATATGCACCCCAATGTTCATTGGAGCAGTATTTACAGTGGCCAAGACATGGAAACAACCTAAATGCCCATCGACAGAGAGGAATGGTTAAAGAAGATATAGTACATATAAATGATGGAATATTACTCAGCCATAAAAAGGAATGGAATGATGCCATTTGCAGCAACATGGGTGGGCCTAGAGATGATCATATTAAGTGAAGTCAGACAGAGAAAGACAAATATTTCATGATATTTATGTGTGGAATCTAATAAAAATGATATGAAGGAATTTATTTATAGAATAGAAACAAACTTACCAATTTTGAAATCAAACTTAGAGTTACGGAGGGAAAACTGTAAAGGGGAGAACAACTGGGAGGATGGGATTTGTACATACACACTACCATATACAGAACTGATAACTAACAAAGACGTACTTACTGTATGGCACAAGGAGGTCTGCTCAATATTCTGTAATAACTTATATAGGAAAAAAAGAGTGAATATATGTATATTTATAGCAGATTCACTTTTATGTAAACCTGAAGCTAATACAACACTGTAAATCAACTATACTCCAATAAAAAAATATTTTTTTAAAAAAAGAGAATTGGTGGTAACATCCACCCTGTTAATCACTTATATGTGAACATGCTTTATAAGTTCTAAAGCACTATATGCACTTAAGGATTGTTACCTGGTTTTAGAGGCTGTTATTTATGTATAGACATCTATCTATTTTCTTTGTTTCTCTATTTTCTGTCCTAGAATCTGGGTTTGTAAGACACAGAATATGGGTTTATAAATTCTATATTTATCCACACATCCTTTTGGAAGATAAAGTTTCTCTGTAAAGCATTCATATAGCCTTTTGCCACTCTGCTATTATCTGCATTATAAAGAGAGATAAAATAAGATAGAAAAGTTAAATGTAATTTGGTAAGATTATCCAGCAAGTTACAGGCAGGTTTGTAAAGAAAAAATATAGATATTTTTAGTTAGAAAAAATATACCTGAAAACATCTTCCTCAAAGCCAGGGGCAAGTTGCTCTTTTAAAAATTACATTAAATTGTAAAACAGTATCTGAAAAACAAATGTCAGAGAAATACTGGTTTAATACTTAGATATGAAGAAATTTTTTCACGAAACCTCGACCACAGAGCTCAGATTTTAGGTCAAAATTATTACCACACAAGTCTACCATCCACTGTTTAATGTTATTTTCAAGATAACCAAACTCTATCATCACAAAAAGGAGTTGAATAGGTTCCTGGGACTTGTAATGGGATCTGACAAACACTTCAGCCAGAATCATCTTTTCAAAAGCCCAAAGCAATTGCCAATGATTCAAGCCTAGTTTAGGTAGGATACTGTGCTCACTGCTCTTTTAAGAGCAGCTCAAAAAATAGCTCATAAGAGAGTGTACTCCAAGATTATCTTTCTCTTTATGCTAAAATTTTGTAGTTTTCTTATTAGCTTACTTTTATGAAAAAATAAAAATAAAATTCTATGTGCAATTGGTAGCATGTTCTAAAACACTTAAAATCATTAGTCAGTGATTTACCTCTGGAGTCAAAAATGTCATAAATACAAATACTGCTGGGAAAACACATTTCCTTTTTATTTTTGTTTTTCACTTTCAGAGCTAGAAAAATCATAGAAGAGTGTTTGGTGACAGTGGAAATTCCTATAATTTTATACCAGTCCAGATATTGAACAAAATTAACAGCTGTCCATACTAAGACAGATCTGTGGGTGTAGGATCTGACTCTGTCTTCAGTGGTGAGGAAGAAAGATAGTAAAGATGGCATAGATTATAGACAATCTAACTTTAGGCAATGAAGCTTTAGTCTAACCTGCCATCCTTCAGAAAAAAAAAATGAGTCCATCCTCCCATATTTACAGCCGTTATAAACATTCCAGATTGGTTCTTTTACTCTTTCTCCCTACACCCTCTTTTAGTTCAGGTTCCCTGGGAAATAGACTCTTAGACAAGAATTTGCATGGAAAAGATTTATTGGAGGTGTGCTTTCAGGAACAATATCTGTAAGGGAGTAAGAGAAATAGAATTGGGCAGAAGGAGAATTACAATGCATTTGTAACAGAGGTTTCTGTTGCTCCCAAAGGTTAGTTTTGAGTTAGGATGGTCCTTCGGGGTTGTCATGAACTAAGGCAAGGGGGTCTTGCCTTTGTAGAACTGCATAAGACACCCATTGGATGTAGGCTGCTTAGGGAGGATGGTGGGCATGATTTTGGTCAATGTTGTTCCTTTTGAAGGAAAATTCATCATTTAACAAAGGGAAATTCCCAGAGTACAGAAAATCATCAGCACCCCATCACTGCTGGGGTAACAATTCTTTAGTCATTGTATTAGTTAGAAAACACTGGTCTGGTCTACAGAGTATATTAATTATCTAGTGCTGTATAGCTAATCACTCCAAATTTTAGTAGCTTAAAACAATAACAATCATTTATTATCTCTCAGGTTTTCTTTCTGGGTCATGAATTAGAGCATAGCAAGGCCTGAGGCCAAGGCTGGAAGATTCAAAAGCTGGGCATAAGAATTACTGAAATAATAGGTGTGTCAACCAATAAAATGCAATGGATGAAATACTGTCTGGTTGCTGATGGTAGTTTTTGCTAGGGGCCTAGCTGAGACTGTTGAACAGAATACCCATACATGTCCTCTCTATGTAGCCTGGGCTTCCTCACAGCATAATACCTAGGTTCCAAGGATAAACCAACTAGGGATGGGAGGGAGGGGGAAGGAAAGAAAGAGAAAGAGAGGAAGAGAGGGAGAGGGAGAGGGAGAGAAGTAGCAGTCAATCACCTTTTAAGATCTAGTCTCAGAAGTCACACAGTATTCCATCCATTGCATTTTATTGGTTGACACACCTATAGAGGCTCACCCAGGTGCAAAGAAGGGCAAAGAGACCTCAGTTCTCAATGAAGGAAGAGTATGTGGGATGGGATATATATCTCAATGTAGCTATATATAATTTGTCACAGTTATGAAGGGGCTATCTAGGCTGAGCACCATGCATCCATTTGTGGCCACTCAGGTCCACTAACCATTGGAAACAGCTTCTCCAGAACTTTGGCTGGTCTCTTTCATTGTGAAACTTATGAGTTTAATGGGACAAATGATATTCTGTATCACTGAAACTGATCTCAAGACCAAGTAATACTCACCACCTCCTTCCTCTACTCTTGATTCTAAATTCCACTCACCCTCAACTAGAACTTCTGCTGGTTTAGGTGGCTTACTTGGTGGGATGACTCAGACCCTCATTTCTGAGGAATCTGACCCCTGTCCAAAATCTCTCTATCAGACTGTGCTAATGCTTTGCCCATTTACGATAAAAAAAAAAAAAAAGGGCAGGGAATTACCAAAAGAAGCCCCAGTAGGTTATGTGCAGCTGAACACATTCTTACCTGCTACCACTGTGTAACAGAAGCCCTATATCCTCCTGATGATCAGGGTCAATTATTCAGCCAGTGTAGCAATTCCCTTCTTAACCTCTTGGTCTATTGGCAGATATGTAGTGCAATGCATTTAGAGACAGCTATAGCTTAAAATTTAATGGTACAATTCCTGTATCCCCGGGTAAAAGTATATCCCACTTGGGAAGCAGGGCATCTAGATCCACAAACCCTTTAGCTGTAGAGATGAGAAGCACAAATACCCAAATGAACCACAGAGTGATAAGAGGAATACTCATAACTTCACCCTTGGCTACTAGTAATCCATAAATTCTACCTTCTGGGGACACAGCACCATATGATGTCTCTTGATTTGGGGTACATAGTGCACCTAGGAGTATGATGCCTCATCCTGGAAAGTTTTCTTCTATCATCTCCAAGTTGGCACCTTCCTATACCTTCAAAAGTCATTCTATTGTTTTATCAGACCAGCAGCTTCTGGATGGTGCCATATGCTAAATGACCACTACATCCCATAGTTATGCACTTATTGTCAAAATTTCTTTGTTGTCATGTAGGTCCATGGGTCCACAGTGATGCTATGAGATAGTTCATGTCAGTAGATCAAATATTCTGTAAATCCTCAGAAAGAGAGGTTGGCCGAGGTCCCACAGGCAGAAAAGCAAAACCTTATCTGGATTAGAGGTCAGTCCCAGTGAAGATGAATTGCTGTCCCTTCTAGCATAGAAAAAACTAATGTTTCCAACTTGCAAACAAGTGTACACTTGATGGTGCCTTAATGGGGACAGAGAACTAATCTCCACTGCTGGCAAGTTGAACATTAAGCAGAGGCAGTAGTTAAATCAGAATTGATGAGTGGGAACCAATGTAGCTGAGCCCAGAAGCAGCCTCTACCCCTGTTATGGCTGCTCCATTAATGAGTCCATTGTGCCAGAACTAGGGTGACAGGTGACAGAGGCTGGCTAATGTCAAATGGATGAGTCATTCTATCTACTTAGTTGTTTGGTGCCTCTTCTGGGAAGAATGCTCTGTGGTGGGCATTAATATGCAATATAAAGATCTTCACATATTGTGCCCAATCCTATAAGTTTGCCTCTTCAGACTTTCCAGTTCTTGATCCTCTAATCTTTCCAGGACCATGACCAACAAAAGTAGCCATTTATTAGGGCCTATGAAGCTGTGTGTGTGTGTGTCCGCATAATTTTACAGTTGCACCTGTGGCATATGGAAATCTCCCAGGCCAGGGACTGAATCCAAGCCACAGCAGCAAACTACACCACACTTGGAACAATGCCAGATCCTTTAAACCACTGCTCCAGGCTGGGGATTGAACCTGCACCTCCGCAATGACCCAAGCCGCTGTAGTTGGATTCTTAACCCACTGTGCTATGGTGTGAACTCCCAAGCTGTGTATATTGCACTAGGCTACTTATCTCCACAAAATATGGATGAACAGTTGCACTGGGAAGATTTCCCCTCAATGCTCTTTCAGGACCACTCCTGTGTGGGGCTGTAGTATAGCAGTAGTACATTTTCAGTGTATCCACATACTGAGACAAACCAGTATGAATCTTCCCCCTACTCCACCAGTTTACCATAAGGAACTCCCCCAACCCCATGTGGTGAAAATAGGTGTGAGCTGAGGGAAAGACAACAGTGCAACAGTGGCATGTGATGTGCAGGTTGGGCCATTAGCTACTACGGCTTACTTGGCCTTGCCCAATCCAGGATGTCCAAGTCAAGATGGATTGCTATTGGGCCTCCTCAACTTTATGACTTAATTGAGTTTGAGAGAATCCAATTCATGATAGACACCTCTGTCCAGCTGGTAACTTTAATACCCATTACCAGATACTCTATCTCTGCTAGTATCAAGCAGTATATAAGAAGCCACTTTTCAAATAATGTATAATTCTCCATCAAAAGTGGCATGGTTTTCCTAGTGAGATTTGCCACAAACCCTGCATTATGTCTTTGTACACTACAGGTATCTCTAGTACCATAGTCTACTGGGATGTCCTTGCATGGGCCAGATCAATGACCTCCTGAAAACTTTACTGATGTAGTAGGCCCATGAATCTTCATGGTGTTTACCTTCCACACTCTAGAGTACAAGTGCTCTTCCAAGATATCCAATATATTTCCACTTCTTACCCTTCTTTTCGGTTTTAGTGCAGTTTCTTCATAGTATATTATATGAGAAGATGGGTGGGTTAACATAGCCAAGAGAAAGACTACAAATCTGTACTATTGCCTATCCCATGTGAATGTGAGCTACTTTTGATCATTCTTCCTGATAGGAATGAAGAACAATGCATTTGCCATATCAATGACCACATACCATGTACTTGAAACTATGTAAATATGCTCTAGTAAAGTTATGCAGACCAGCAGCTGTAATTGGGGATATTACTTGATTGAATTTACCATAATCCCCTGTCATTTTTTTAGTACCCATTAGATTTTGTAGGGGCCAAACTGGTAAATTAATGAAGATACAGTGAGGACTACCATCCCTGCATCTTTCAGGTTTTTAAGGTGGCACTAATTACTAACACTCCCCCAGGATGTAATTTTATTTCTTTTTTAATTAATTAATTTATTTTTTTATTTTTTATTATTTTTAATTACTTAATGAATTTTATTACAATTATAGGTATACAAAAATCATCACAACCAAATTTTATAACATTTCCATCCCAAACCCTCAGTGCATCCCCCCACCCCCAACTTGTCTCATTTGGAAGCCATAAGTTTTCCAAAGTCTGAGTCAGTATCTATTCTGCAAAGGAGTTCATTGTGCCTTTTTTTTTTAGATTCCACATGTAAGTGGTAGCATTTGATGTTGGTGTTTCATTGTCTGACTGGTTTTACTTCGCATGATAATTTCTAGGTCCATCCATGTTGCTATAAATGATGTTATTTCGTTTCTTTTAATGGTTGAGTAACATTCCATTGTGTGTATGTACCATATCTTCCCTATCCATTCCTCTGTCAATGGGCATTTAGGTTGTTTCCATGACTTGGCTATTGCATAGTGTGCTGCAATGAACATTGGAGTACATGTCTTTTTGAGTCATGGATTTCTCTGGAAATCCATGGAGTGGGATTGCCGGACCATATGGTAATTCTATTTTTAGTTTTCTAAGGAATCTCCATACTGTTTTCCACAGTGGTTGTACCAATTTGCATTCCCACCAACAGTGTAATAGGATTTCTTTTTCTCCACACCCTCTCCAGCACTACAAAAAGTTTGTAGACTTTTTGATGATGGCCATTCTGGCCAGTGTAAGGTGGTACCTCATGGTGGTTTTGATTTGCATTTCTCTAATAATGAATGATGCTGAACATGTAATTTTATTTCTGATTTACTGTCTTGACTGGGGATAGGGGAGGGAGGGAGTGATTCAGAGGCTTGGTGCTTTGTACTTCCCACTATGATAGCTCTTCCTCCACAGACAAAGGATCCAATGTTGTGGTTCTTTTCTTCCAAGTATATACCAAGTATGTCCATTCTAATCATACATTTGTGGACTGGGGAAAGGACCAACAGATGAATCCATGGATAGAGTGAACCCACTGTGGGCTAAACCTGGGCTAGGACTCCATTTATTATCTGGCTTACACACACTCTCACTCTAACAGAGGGGCCATGATAACACTTCTAGTATCCAGGTATCAATGTCAAATGACCATAACAATCCTCAAAATACTTGGGTATTCCCTTTTTCCCAGTATATAGTTACTCAAATAGATTATCTCAAGTCCCTTTAGGGAAGGACTGGAGGAAACACCACAGTGTTTTCTACTTATCTTGGTATTGAATATGAGAACAGGCTCAAGACTAGAACCTGGGTAAAGGATAATAATTTTTATTGGAGAAGTCACCCTTTTTGAACAGCTACTGTCGATTTTCTTACAGGGGTTGTAAAATTACAAAAAAATCTTGTTGGATTCCCATCTATCTTGCTCTTTAGAACACCATGTTCTATTAACCATCACCTTACTTCTTTGCAGGTCAGGACCCCTTGGCTGCCACTCTGCCTTGCTATTCATTGCAATAATTGCATCCACTTTGCTTCTGATAGTAAATCACTGACATCTGGCCTCTATTATTTCCAGATCCTGTCATCACCTTTGCTATCAAGTCACTGAATTTTATTATAGCATTTCCTATTGTCAGACCTGGTCTGCACAGGATATCCAATAAGCTTCTCAATAATAGTGCCCCTCAGCCCATTCTATATGGCTTTGGTTAATGGAGTTTCCTCTGTCTTCCTGAAGAAAATGCTTGACTAGTGGGTTTTCTGGCTCTGTATTTTCTCTTTCACTGGCATGACCACTACTGGAGACTTTTGATTCCTTCATCTACCATTTTCCATGCAATTTCTGGCATTTTTATTTCACTTTGTGTTGAAGAGCACTTTTAGCAAAACTTAGAAGAGTCATCCTAGCAGTAGGTTAGCACTACCTCCCAGGGCCTTGTGTAATCCTGTATCAGTAAACTCTCATTTATTCAATTTTATGTTTTGCTCCTCTTGATTCAGCACACTTAGAATCCAACCCCATATATACTGCCCTGGCTCCTGTTAATACTTGTCTAGGTCCTACAGCTCCTTTGGTACACAGTCCCTTTTCTCTCTTAAGAGGCCCAGCACTTCCCTAACTGGGTAAGGTGTGTTAATTTTAGTCATGGATCTGGTGGCCAGGGAGAAGGCTAGGGGTAGATTTTGAGAGTGGAGTACAGGTTTTCTTGCAAGGCAGAAATATCTATAACATCTTACAGCAAGGGGAGAGCACTAGATTAAACAAGGAAGAGTAGGAGTTCCCATTGTGGCTCAGTGGTTAACGAATCCGACTAGGAACCATGAGGTTGCGGGTGCGATCCCTGGCCTTGCTCAGTGGGTTAAGGATCCGGTGTTGCCGTGAGCTGTGGTGTATGTTGCAGACGCGGCTCAGATCCCGCATTGTTGTGGCTGTGGCGAAGGCCGGCAGCTACAGCTCCTGTTAGACCCCTAGCTTGGGACCCTCCATATGCCGCGGGTGCGGCCCTAGATATGGCAAAAAGACAAAAAACAAACAAACAAACAAACAAACAAACACAAGGAAGAGTAGCCCACTTCTGCAGACATAGAACGTTTGGGGGAATCCTGGAAGGCAAAAATTTAGAGTACTCTCACCCAGGTGCCCTTATCCCTTGCCTCAGAGTCCCAACTTCTTCCCATCAGTGACCTGGCCTTGGTGTAGCTGATATGCTTGGATTGAGAAATCAATCTTATCCAGAGATCTGCAATCCTTATAATTAAGTCCTAGGCTTGATCCTCAACGTCTTCTGTCTTCTAGCTAAAAGAAATGAGCATTTCTCTACATGCTGTGAAGGGTACTTGGTGTTCACATTCCACCTTAAATCAGCTACTAGTCCTTGCAAGATTTTCATGTCTTTGTCAAAGATATCAACAGCATCTAGAAAAAGTCATCCAATTCCCTAGTCATTATAATTAATACTTCACTCAAACACTCAAATGCACAAGATAATACTCCTGCCAGTGTGTTCAGTTCCTCTGGTATTATATCCCCATTCACCACTGATAAAAGTCTAAACAATTTCACAGGTATGAAATGCCAAAAGCTGTTAGTGTTCTACCTACCACCAGTGAAGTGGCTCTCATTCTGTGCTTGCTGGTAGGTAATCCTCCTAAATCCAAAATTTTAGTGTTTTCTTCCATTCTACAGTCTTAAGTCAAATTCCTTGGGAAATACACTATGAGACAGATATCTGTATATAGGAGTTTGGGGGGAAGTTCTCTCAGAAATAACACCTCTAGGAGAATTTGAAAATCAGGATTAGGCGCAGGAAGGATTTAATCTACCAGTTATAATAGAGGCTTCAGCCAATCTTTCAGGAGGTTATAGAGTTGGAATGGCCCTTCAAAGTTGTCCCGACTTAAGGCAATAGGACCAGGCCCTGTAGTCCTACATCAACCAGTCACTAGATATAGACTCCTCTGCAGAGGAGAGGGATGGTGTGATGCTGGATAAGGTGGTTCCATTCAGATGAGGCCAGACCCTGGAGAGGGACTCAGGTATGAATCATTAGCAGCAGACGCTCTTAGAAGTCTATGGGATGAGGGCCTCGGTACTAAATGGAGAATTTGGGTGGCGCATCATAACATCCACTATAATCCCCCTTCTCCTTGGGTTAATGGCAATAGTGATATGGAATTATGACAAAGGAATAGTAAATATGATGGGAGGGGTCTTCTCCTAGTAAGTAGTTGCCCACTGTCTTCGTGCTAGCATGTTTCTCTTTAGAACTTGACAGATGAGGTGTGAAAGAGGGTATTGGGGGACCCTCCTTAGGAAATTCATCACTCCTTAGGGAGCATTTCAGTCACAATGGGTGGAATACTCACAGCTTTTGGCATGCCATAGGAGTGAAGTTTTTAAGACTTTTATCAGTGGTGACCCTTAGCTGTGGTTTTCGTATGGCTATTCCTAATACACTTCACTAATATAGAGGGAAACTCTCACCTGGAAATAAAACCATATCCGTATGTATTAGTCACATTATCTATTAATCTAATTTCCCTTTTCATCAATTCTATATGTTATAGTGCCTCCTACATAGCATTTATTCATTCATTCAACAATACTGATCACATACGTTCACATACTATACATCATAACTGTTCTAGATGCTATAAATACAGTAATCAACAAGGTAGACAGTCCCTGTGTTTGTGGAAAGCACATTCTAGAAGAAGGTGGGGATGACAATAAATAAGAAGTAAATAAGCAAGAAAATTTCAAATAGTTATGTGATATAATGATAATAAAACAGTAATATGACAACTAGTAATTGACTTTTTTTTTTTTTTGATGGTACCTGCGGCATGTAAAAGTTCTTGGGCCAGGGACTGAACCTGTGCCACAGCAGCAACCCAAGCTGCTGCAGTGACAATGATGGATCCTTAATCCACTGTGCCACACGAGAACTCCAAGTAATTGACTTTTAATATGTGTAGACTGGAGAAAAGTTAATATAAGCAGGCTTTTCTGAGAAGATGATTCTTGAGCTGAGACCCATATGATGAGAGGGATCTAGTTAAGTGAAGATTTAGAGGCAGAAGTTCATTTGAGCTAAGAGCAGAGTGAAGTGAGGAAGCAAGCCATAAGAAAGTCTGTGGACAGTTTCAGACAGATAGGCCAGACAGAATAACCAATACAAGGGCCCTAAGTTAGGAATGAGCTTGGCATGTCTTAGAATCAAAAAGAAGACCAGAAGTTCCCTTCGTGGCTCAGTGGTTAACGAATCTGACTAAGAACCATGAGGTTGCGGGTTCGGTCCCTGGCCTTGCTCAGTGGGTTAAGGATCTGGCGTTGCTGTGAGCTGTGGTGAAGGTTGCAGACGCGGCTCGGATCCTGCGTTGTGGCTGTGGTGAAGGCCGGCAGCTACAGCTCCTGTTAGACCCCTAGCCTGGGAACCTCCATATGCCGCAGGTGCGGCTCTACATAAAGGCAAAAAGACAAAAAGACAAAAAAAAAAAAAAAGAAGACCAGTGTAGCTGATCTTAGTGAACACAGGAGAAAATTATACAAAACGGGATTGAAGACCAGACATTGGGCAGATTACATGGAGCCCTGAAGGCCACAGTAAATAATTTACTCTATATCTAAGGACAATGGGAGGACAACAGCAAATTCTGAGCAGTGAAGTAACATGATCTACCTTATTTTTTAAAAGAATTTCTCTGGCAGCTGCATATAGAATAGACCATACAGGGCTAAATATAGAATCAGGAATGCCAGTTATAAAATTATTGTAGTAATGTAGGAGAGAGATGAGGGTAGCTGTGGAAATGATGAGAAGTGGTCAAACTCTGGATGCATTTCAAAAGTAAAGTCAAAAGGATTTGCTGAAAGATTAGATTAGGATGGGAGAAAAAGACAGGATTTGTATTAAATACACTATAACTAGAGTCAAAATATCAAGTGAGTGATTTGGACAATAAGTGGGTTGGAAGAGATTACTGAGGGCCAAATTCAGTAGGTTTCAGTCCTAAAAGGGGAGTGTGTGTGTGTGTGTGTGTGTGTGTGTGTGTGTACAGAGATATGAATATATAAGGAGCACTTTTTCTTTTCAAGATGATCTTATTGGCAATTTACCTCTTAGGACTGGCCAAAGCCAGATTTTCTGTTTCAACTGACTAAATTGAGGAAGTCTTTGCTTTGGCAAACTGCTCCTGGAACTGACAATGCAACACAAACTAAGGCATATTTGGTGTCTTCTGAAGTTGCAACGATCGTTAATAGTGCCTCAAGCTGTGTTTAAGGCGGAGACAGTGGCCAGGAGATCTGCAAGCACTGTATAGATGTAAAAGAAAAGTAAGAGCAAACCCAACCATAGCTATGGCTAGGAAGCCTGTCCATCAGAGGTCTTTTTGTACTTCACAGGCAGGAGGATATTCTGCAAGCAAAGCTGACCCACAGGTGCTGGGATTCGGCACAATTGATTTGCTTTGTGGAACTAAAGAGGGAGAAATCCTCCATGTGTGCACCCAGACTCAGAGGCAGTTTCGAGTTGAGGTGAAGTGCTGACACACAGCACAAAAGTGTTAGTGTTAGCACATTTTAGAATTTCAAAGCATTACCTGATGGGAGAGAATAAGCAGACACTGACCACCGGCCTGAGAAAACAGGGGTTAAAGAAGGGAAGTAGATTTTCACAAAGTGAAAAAGAGAGCTACATATTTATCACACTGTATAATCTTCCTCTTTAATGTCTCTATATCTCAGGAACTGATCTTTTTCATCATCAGCAGAGTAACTGCTACAGAGTAGATGCTCAAGAAACATTGTAGATGAGTAAATGAACAACTGAACCTAAATCATCCTGTGTCCTTGACACCTGAGTCATGTTGTCAACATTTGCTGTCAGAAAATACACAAATCAACTTTCAATTCCTGTTCTTGTGTTTGGTCCCTGAGACACAGACTTTATCTATACAGTGCTACTACAGCGGTTCATTTTGTGGAACAGGTCAGTAAGTGGACAGAAAGAACAAGCCAAATGACTAGTTTAACTGGTAATTTTTTTTCTACCAATTGCCTAGACTTTTGTCTGAATTGACAAAATGAACAAACAAATGAAAACAAAATAAATCAAAAAGCATGCTGCTGTCTGACAGACGTAATTACATCCCTGTCCTGAGCCAGGACCATCAGCATGAACTTGAGAGATTAAACAATGGGGTAAGAGGCTATGTCTACAACCACTACTTTTAGTCACCTCAGGGTTGGGGGTCAAGAACAGCTAGATCAGTTGTTTGATGTCATGAATTCAAAATACCCAACTGATTCACTCAATTTTTCACTACTTGTATAATTAGGTCTCGTATAATTAGTGACCTCTCTCTCCATAAGATATCAGGCTCTTTGTCACTTCTCAAATGCCCTTTCTTAAAGACTACAAAAATTAGACACCTTGAAGTCATTCCTGCTTGGAGATTTTTCCCATGTAAGCCTCTCCAACCATTCTCTGCACCTCCCCCTACTTTGGCAGCTGTGTGACCACCAAATATTTTCCTCCTAATCAGGACTGAAATCCATGCTCAGTCTTTGAGTAACCAAACATGGGGCTCTCTGTGATATTAGCAAGTGATATTTTTCCCAGTCCTAATTTGATGAATTGACTTTCCCAAGTGCCAAATGCTTAAGCTAAACAATGATGCCAAATGAAACCGCATATCAAACAAAGGCACATGAGGAGGAGCAACAAGATGCACTGATGTCATGAAGGCTGCTTCAACTGGGGGGCCATAGATGAGGCAGAGTCTTCATATTGCACAAGCGATAGCTAACACAAAGAAAAACAGGAGAAAGCACAAAGAGGACCTGAGATAATACCTATACAAAAAGAAATTTAAATTGCAGGTGGATTTGTTATCATTTCTAATCCTTCACTATAGAAAGAGGCTATTTTTGCAGCTGTCTTGTTTGGTATATAATCTCCTGGAACAAATGTAGTTTTAAATATGATTTTAATAAACAAATAAAATGCATAATGGGTATAGATTTAATATAATATTTCCATTAGTTAAAAGTATAATAGCTGTACCCCCGGGTAGCATAACCATAAGTGAGCTACTCAGTCTTTCCCAATGAGTGAAAAAAATCATTTCATATCAATAACTTGCACTTCCTATTATAATACAGTTCTGTCCATCACTAGCAGCCTGAAATTATAAACAGTAAAACATTTAATGAACTTGTTCTCATTAAATGATGTGTATCATCTAATGCTGAGGGAGAGAAAGCTAAAACTCGCAGTTTGAATGGTCCTAGAACAACCTTAACAGCAGCTTGTTAACAGTCACACTGAGGAGTATTACACTATTTCAGCAGTCGGGAAGCAATTTATTTTATTTATTCTCACCACTGCACTTTTTGGACCTATAATATATTCCACCCATCAGAAAGCTTTATCTCAGCTGGAAAACATGAACTCTTATTTTGGTTTCCAAAATTCCAATTCTTTACTAAATTCTAAGTACCTTTAAAAAATTGTAATGCTCATGGCTCACATTTATTCTTATAAGTAAAATACATAGCTACATTCATATTTTAAAAGAGTGTACATTTAAAACACATCTTGTCAAGAACATAATTGAAAATGAGAATTTTTCCCCACTACTTTGGTTTCAATGTGCAAATTGGGTTTCATGCTTACTGTTTATCAAAAAATGTACCTTTGTGCCACACATCTAAAGAGAATGACACCACTATAAGATACTTGAACTGTTTTCTTTACTACTGGCCATTACTGTGTCAAAATGCCACTAAGGTTCCTGGGAGATGTAGTTCTTACTTCTAGTTAACTAATAGGTATAAAAATGCTCAAATCAGAATTTATAAGGAGGGGGGGCACATGCTGAAATTCTTTCAAGTAAAGAAATTGGAATAAAAATACAGATGAGAGGTCACCAATCTATTTTCTACCGATTGAATGTAGTATTTTTTATTCCTTTCATTTTTGATAGTATAACTGACAATACAGGATGATTCAAAAATAATTGAACACTTTCACAATTGTTTACTCAGCCACTAGGTGTTATATGAAATTGTAAAGTGTACCAAATTGTAGAGTGACCCTTCTAAATGTCTAACCATGGGAGAAGTACAAGTTTTGACATCTTCATATATAACCTGGTTCCTGAATCATAAATGTTTGATAGCATTCTATTATTTTTGATGACTCTATAATTTGTTGTAGAAAGCTTGCATGGCTGTCCTTCAATTAAAATACAAGCTGTAAAGCACCAAAAATAATTTTAAGATCTTATCAAAACTGTCCTAAGTCATGTATCAACATTTAATACATCAGCTACTTCCATATTTTTAAAATAAAATTTGATATCATTGAGGTCAGCTCCTGCATGAGAAAGTCAGGAATAGACATATACATATATATATACATATATACATACATATATATATATATATATATGTATGTGTGTGTATATATACATATATACACACATATATATGTATGTGTGTGTGTATATATATATATATACATACATATATATATTTGAAAACCAGAAGTCCAATTTGATTTTTAAAGTCAATAAAGGATAGATAGACAAATAAAATGCATTACTAAGAACTAAGAACTAGACATATAAGATTGCATTGGATCCAGGTTGTCAAAGTGCCCCTGAAAAAGATTCTGAGTCTATACAGGCTTACCAAATTGACCATTTTGACTAAATTGACCAGTCAATTTAATGAAAGAGCCACTTAACACCCTCCCACCTCAAATTGACCAAAACCACCTGTTAAGGAACTCATGGACAGTCTTATTTTGCTGCTCTTTCCAAACACCAATTCCTTCTACTGTTCTACTCGTCTCCTCCCAGCAGACCTTTACTGATTCAATTGTTTTCTCAATTGTGGTTGGAGTTAGGGAATAACTATTTGTTCCCCAAGACACACATTTTCCTGGGATTGAGGGAGTTACAGTAATCAACTGAGCTGATGGTTGCCCTGGGCAGAACTATTTGAAGGCCCCTGAGGAGCAGGTTAAACTCCTGAGTGCTCCAAGAATTCTGCTTCCATCAGAAAATCCATGAACTGCCGGTTTGGCATTCAGTTCACTCTCTCATAGTCTGTACTCTGCTTCTAAGCTAGCGATCTGAAATACTCATTCAGCTATAATTTCTCTTGGGGCTAGCCAATAAACTGAACATGTCAGGACAACTCACAATTTTTCAAGAAGCAACCACTCAATGGAGAGATATTATCAGTTTTCTGTTCAGGCTAAATGCCTTGTTTTCAAAATATGTGATGAAAAAGGAAATACAGTCATGCAATTTTTAATTGAGATGTGATCATTTCCATTTTAATCCTTGCTATACTTCTCTACAGGAAAAAAATGTAACCAGGAAAACTCCCAAGAAAATGAGCAAAAGTCTAGAAGACTTACTTGCTTTTTTCTCTGGGTGTGAGATACCCACCATCTTCCACAAGATGGCAGACAGTTTTCATTTTACTGTTTGGTGATCAACAGGAAATTGCTCCATTGTCAAATGACAGCAACCCCAGGTAGCTAGGGTGACATTTGCTTTACATTATGATACACGCTAATTAATCATTAGTGATCCCAGAAGTAAGTCTGCTAAAAATGCTTTGCTATGGCTTCTCACAGCAGGGGCTTTCAATATTGATGCTATTACATGCACATATGTTCAGCCAGTATATGTTATACTCATTTAAGTTTTAAGGTTTTATGTTTTAGGGTATTTTAATCAATACTACCTAGATTAATATTCATCTCTTATTTTGAAGGGGAAATGATGAGGCTAGTAAATACAGAAAGATAAAAAGCAGTAACAAAGCTTTGAAAAGGTAAAGGCAACTTTGACAAGTTTTTAGCTGGAGGCACCTTTGTCCTCTGGCATTTGCTGACATCTTCAACTTCTCCCCAGGCCCAACTCAAAATTGCTGGGGCAAAAATTAAATAAAGAACTTGGTTGGCACTGCCACTGTACACTTTTTTCCTATGGTCTTAAAACAGATCACTTAATGAAAGAATTAATCTAATCCATCAACTAAAAAGAAAAAGTCGCATTGCTTTCCAACAGGGATTCCATTACACAGGAAGGGGCCTCATTATTATAAACAACTCCACCAGACCTCAGCCACAACCAGAGCTTCATACAATGAGAACTAAAGGTTCTAGGAAGGTTCACCAATTGCCTGAGCAGGTACAGCCAGCCCAGTTCCCTTCACCACCTGAAGCTAACCCAAAACAAAGATAATCTACTTGGGTCCATCAGAGACGAAAATTCTTACACATTCACAGCTTAGGTCCAATTATAACTGGTTATTTCTCCACTTAGGTCAACTACACCTGCCCCTAGGCCATGTCAAAAAATATTTTGAAAGGTTTCTTTTACTCCACTAAACTTTAACTTTCCTCTGATAATGACATTTCCTTTAGTGCTTCCTGAATTTTAATATGTATATTAATCACCTGGAAGTCTTGATAAACTATAGATTCTGGTACATTAGGTCAGGGGTAGGACTGAGATCGTGTAATTCCAGCAAGCTCCCGGTGATTCTGGAGGCTTCTGGTTCACAGGCCACACTTGAATTAGCAAAGCTCTAGAGTTTCTTCATTCATCCACACTCCATATATCCTGGGGTAAAAAAGACCAGTAGGAGTTTCCAGACTCCTCACTGTAACGTCTAGACTTGCCTTCATCAATAACTCATCCTCTTTTGAAGCCCTCATCATCTGAATGATATAACTCTCTTCTCACTCATCTCCAGATCTCCCTCCCAGGGACTCCATTGCATCCACTAAATGTTCTAGAACCCAGATTACCATCTTCTTTCCATGTATCCCTTCTTAAACAGCTTCAATCTTCATGCGGATCTTTCTTTCTACGTTAGCAATCAACTCAACGGCCACACCATGATTTTGCTATCACCTGAAACAGTTCTAACCCTGAAATCTTAAACCTTAAAACTTTCATGGCAATGCTAGATCCTTAATTCACTGAGTGAGGCCAGGGATTGAACCCGCATCCTCATGGATACTAACTGGATTCGTTTCCACTGCACCAACACAGGAACTCCCATCCATTCTTTCTTTAATCCTCTACAAGCATGTATTCTAAAAGGAATACCACACCTATGAGTTGGCTTCTGCTTCTGCCACTCCAATAATGGCCTCTTAGTTTCCAGTTTCAGTGGCCTCATCTCTGCCTTTGACCCGCTTGCATAATTTGACACTTGATACTCATCCTCCAATAGAGGCACTTTCCTCCCTTATATTCCTCTCAGTCTTCCCATTTCACTTGTAATCTCCTCTGCTGATTAATCACTTTTGTTTTTCTGTTAAAATCTTAATGTTAATGTCCCAAAAGGTCTGCCTTTACTAAGCCTTCTTTGCTTCTCACTCTGCACTTGCCCCGTGTATCTCTCTCTTCCTGGATTATCATAGACATTCCCTTGATCTCAATTATTTTTTCCATAGCATGTATCATGTCCTGACTTATGAGACAATTTATTTATCATGTTCGTTAATGCCCCCTACCACCTCATCCCCGCTAGAATGTCTGTTTGTTCACTAATGTACACCAAGCACCTGGAACAATGCCTGGAACACAGTAAGTGCTCATTAGATTTTGTTGACTAATCACTGCCATATCTAGACCTCAAAACCTAAGCCTTCTTTTAAATGTATATGTCCATATGATTATCATGCCAACACCTCAAGATTAACATGGCCCAAATTGAAGCCATTACCTCTTCCTGTACCGAATTTGCACAGTGGTTCCAATCTTTGACCAAGGCACTAGAACATTTGAAGCCTAGAACATTTGAAGTCATTTTGACTCCTTTATATTTTCTTTCCAATAAATCATAAGGTACTATAGATTCTAACCTATTCAATAGCTTGCATTGCCCATGCCCTCTCTTTGTTCATCCTCATAGCACATTTCTACTCTTGCTTGTAATCTTAGAATTACCTCCTAAAATTACCCTACTGCCACTAGTTGCTCAGTACTATCTATCCTACACAATCTTGCCTGACTTACTTCCCTGAAAAAATAAATCTGATAACATCACCTCACTCTTGAAAAGTCACAAAGGCTGCCCTTTCAACAGGTTTAAGTCTGAATGAATTCCTCGGCATGACATTAAAACCCTCCTATCACATGCCCTCATATCTGTTTTTCAACTTCATATCCACTATATTTTTCATGGTATCTATTCTCTAGATATTTCTAATCAAAATGCTTACATGCCCAATGAACTTAACAGAAGATTCTAAGAGAATGCAGGTAAGAAGAATGATGACTAATTTCCAAAAATCCGATAAGCCTTGCTGGACAAATGGAGTGACATAAAATTCTATTAAGTGAGGAACTGAGACATAAAAATGACTAAAGACAAAACTCTTTAACAAGGGTCTTCTCTACTCAAGGGTTTAGATGGGATTCTCAGAGTAGGATCCATGAACCATCCTATGTCAGAATCTTCTGGGGTTGGCCCTTGTATCTTCATTTGTAACACGCTTCCCAGGAGATTCTCATACACTTTTAAGGTTGAGAATAACTGACTTAGGGGATATTATCCACATTTTCTATTTTTGAAGGTGTAAAAAAAAAAATACCTATGTCCTATTACCCCTAGGTAACATGAAAAGGACACTTGTTAAGGAACCAGAAAAGCTGATTTACTTTCTTAACTTTGCTCCTCACTTGCCTGTGTGCTTGGGCAAGTCACTTACCACCATATTCAAATACAGGGGCTGGAGGAGATGTCCACTCAAAACACTTACCACTAAAGAAATTACTGTTTCCATTGGAGCCATGCCTCATCAACTCATTTCCTGCAATTTCCTGCCACCACACTGAAGAACATTCACCCTGACCAAGAACTGTTAGGAAATAGCTGAGAAAGTGATTCAAATGTCACCTTCTCAGTGAGGCTTTCTTGGTTAATCTTGCCTAAAAGAGTAAGTCCTTGTCGCATGCTTGTTATTCTTCTTGCCTAATTTACTTTTCTCCATTACATTTAATGCTGTTTTTCAATTAGTTATCTTGCTTATTGTCTGTCTTCTTCCACTGGAGTGTAAGCTCCAAGGTTTATATCTGTCCTATTTTGTTTACTGCTACATCATATGGACTTTTAACAACACCTGGCATATAACAAAGTATAGCATTAGAGCTCTCCTCGTTCCCTTGGTTCCCTCTCCCTTTCTTCCTCCATCTCCCACTCCTTCTGTTCTTGATTTCTCTCCAATTCTCCTCTCCTTTTCATCACCCTGTACGCTGATGCTTTTACAAGTTAGAGCTCTGGCAATCAGTATGGGATAGGTGGACATATGGGTAATGGAGGATAATTCATCCATTTCAACTTCTCAGTTTGTCTAAACAAAACTCGTAAGAAGGAAAATCCCCTCCCTAGACTTTGGGAGAGAAGTTCTTCCAGATCTGGGAAGACCTTGTTCAAGATCATGTAGCTACTAAGTTGAAGAGCTGGGATTTTAAAATATGTCAGTCTGATTCAAATGACTATATTCTTTCCAGATCACCCTACTGCCTCCAGAGAGGAAGTTAAGAGGGCAATCAGAATTTCCCACCCTAGTGAAGCCAAATCTTACCCCTCTCCCCTCATTTTGACTGTCTTAGTTCACACTGCTATAATAGAATACCATAGACTGAGTGGCTTAAACAACAGAAGTTTATTTCCCACAGTTCTAGAGGCTGGGAAGTCTAAGACAAAGGAGCTGGCAGATTCTGTGTCTGGTTAGAGCTTGCTTCTTGGTTCACAAGATGGCTATCTTCTTCCGGTGTCCTCACATGGTAGAAGTGGGGAGAGAATTCCCTGGGTCTCTTCTATAACGGTGCTAGTTCTACGCATGAGGCCTCCACTCTTATGATCTAATTAACCCCAAAGGATTAAGATTTCAACATATGAATTTTGGAGAGACATTCAGCCCATAATACTGACGATTGCTCAAGGGCCTCTATTCATGATAGAATTGCTATGATTTAAAATTTGTGTACACAGCTATTTTTCCCCAAGGAAACTTTCCCATCAACTTTAAAGGAAATTGATTGTGGAATCTGCCTTGTTGAATCTGCCTTGTTACTTCTAACTAGGAATTTCCCTTCTATAACCATTTAATATGGTAATCAAGAAGAATAAAAAAATGGATATACATACAGTATCTATGAAATCATGAGCCTGCAACAATTTATTGAGTCAAAAGAGAAGAGGTTCATAGGCCACTGTGATGGGCCCTTCAGTGTTAAAGACTTCAGGTACTATCACCACCTATCAAGAATCTTATCTATTTAGATGGACTGGGCTCTAGGTATAGGACAAGAGAACAAGATAGTATCTCTTATCCTGTACCTAGAGCCCAGCCCAATCAGGATTTTATGACCACAACACTACTCAGCCAATGATGCTCCAGAGTGAAGCCTTATCCATACATTCATCTACGGCCCTTCTAACCTTAGTCTCTTTGCTCCAACTTTCCCCTAATCTGAAAGGTTCTTTCTCTGTTTACTTGTAAAAAACCTGACATTTCCATTAAAAATCAAGAAAATTATACCTTTTTCAAGATGACTTCCCCAACAATGTCAGTCAAAATCAATCCTTATCTCATTTCCTCATTAACCTATAGCTGTATCTAGCTTTTTATCAGAATTTGATTCAATAGGCATTTTTTTTCCTTTGTGAGACTGTGAGCTCCAAGAAGTCATGGATTTTATCTTGTTCTTTACTATATCCCTCAGTATCCAATACAGTGTGTATGAAATGCTTTACTAAATATCATATCTGACTAAATAATCAAAAATAAAAATCCTTCTTTCCAGACTTCAACCCTTACTCCCATCTCCTACCTGGGCACTGGCACACAAGAGTCCGCGTAACAGAAGAAACACTTTGGCTTTGGCATTAGAACAACCTGGACTCAAATACAGCAACTTCCTAACACTAGGCAAATCATCTCTCTCTCTGAACCTCAGTTTTCTCTGTCTATACAGTGGGGAAAATAACCCTCTTGAAATTACTGAAAGGAATAAATGAGGTAGGTATGTATGTGTGTGAGCCATAAACAGCATACATACAAACTTAGTTTCTCTTTTCTTCCCATTTTACGGTAAGGGAAAGTACCATATAAGAAAAACAAACATTAATTCATGCTGTCAAGGGTTGTCAATCTACAGGTGACCAATCGAACTGATATTTAGTGGGTCCCTACTATTTTCCTAGCACTGTGCTGAGTTCCATAAGGCAGATAAGAAAAACCCTCTGCCTTCAGAGAGCTAACCATCTATCGGTAAAGGCAATATATATATATATATATATATATATATATATATATATATATATATATAGTGAGAAACACATATTAAAAACCCTAGCAGGCATATGCTAAGTGCCCCAAAGGTGAATAGATAAATGCCAGAGGTGTTCAGAGGAGAATCAGGTCTAAACAGTCTGACAGACTTGGAGAAGACTTAAATGCTCTTTGAGGAATAGGTTAGAACTAAATGCAAGGAATAAGGGAATGTGGGCATTCCTGTTAGAAGAAATGACATATGGTCAAATGTGAGGGTCAGGGGTATGTTCAGAGGGGTTGAAGAACAGCCAGGCACTAAATCTAGATCCCTCGGAGATCAGGTAGAGGTGTAGGGAGAGAGTGAGTGTAGGATGATGAAGGGCCTTGATTAGGAATAACATCACTAATCACTGGCAAAGAGCAGGCTGTGGGGTCACCTTACTGGAACAGATTTCCAACTTGGGAAGCATTCCTACTGAGGCCATGCCCTGCATGTGTGTGTAAAGTGACCGCTATCAAGAAGTAGCCAGCACCACTGCGCTGCGGGAAGGAGGCTGGGAGGTTATTTATCCAGCATCAGGCTCCAGAGTCAAGGAGTTTCAGGCCCTTTGTTTCTAAGAGCAGTGGCAGGCGTCCCTTCCCCCACAGCAGCTGCCCTCACAGCATGCTGGGGGCTGACTCCCCCAGAAATGTAACAAAGCTGCTCCCAGAAAATCCAATGGGAACAGGCATCAGCAAGGCTCTCCTCTCTCCTCCCTGGTCAAACCCCAGGCTGCACACCCCACACTGTACCCACAGAACTGGAGCTTCCTGGGAGAGCCCCAGAATGGCTTGCTGGCCACAACTCCAGGGCAAGGCTGCCTGCTCCCCTTATTTGTCTGGGGTGGGGGTGGGAGTCACGCTGATTGGCTTCCAGCTGGCGTTGCTGAGCTCTAAGAATAATAAAGATGGGACTCTTTACCAGTGAGGTCATGAATTGAAGAGTGGAAGTGGGGACAAGCTTTGCATTGCACTATGGGCTCACCCCACCACCTGCTGGGCAGGAAAGTTTTCTCCCGCAGGAAAGCAGAATGGTGAATGGGGAAAGGCCAGGTGGTGGGGTGGTTTGCTTTGGAAGGCTGGCTGGAATAAGTGCAGCATTGTGAGCCTCTGGCTCTGTATGGGCAAGCAACAAAGTAGCAGGGACCTCTTATCAGGTGAACTCAAGTGCCCATCAGCTCACTCCATCAACTGCTGCTGCTCCTCCTCCAGGCGTCTCCAGGCTGTTTATTTTTTTAGAAAAGGGGAATCTGCATGTCAGCTCATTTGCATTCTTTGGTCCCAAACAAAACCATATTAAAGTGCCTTGAAGAGCTGGTTAACAGGGAAGGCTGCTTGCCTTGGGGAAAAAAAAAGTCCTTACATTGAAAAAGAATCAATGCAGTATTCTATTTTCATGCCAAGTACAATGCTTGCATTAGGAAAAAAAAATCTCCCATTCGCTCTGATCGGCAAGCCTGAATGTGATGGTTAAGTTAGCATCTTTTTCAACAACCTTCAGATATTTTATGTTTTCTTAATTCTTACCAACTTGCTTTGAGACCTGTAAGTGGAACTGGAGAATGAATGAAAGTAAAGGAGGGAGCAGCAGCTTCAGCAGTGACCTGGTATCCCTCAAGAAGCAGGGATGCAGTTCCTTTTCTTACTTGGGAAACAGATGGTGTTTTATGCTTAACACAATCAGCACCGCCTCTCTATCTGTGCCCCTAACCTTCCCCACCTGTGTGAAACCTAATCAGTGCCTAATGAACATACTTGGAGCTGTCTGGATGGAATTAGTCCCAGTAGGAGTAGGCCTTCAGGTACCAGGCTCTCTCTTAAAGCTGTGTAGCTGCAAAAGACAAGAAATCTTTACATCAGAGCTAATTAAATAAAGATCTGACTCTGCTAAATACATGTTGTTTTCCCCCCTCTAGAAAGGAGACAGGACTTGGTGTATGCTATATTGTTAAGCTAATGTTGACCCTTCTCACCGCAACTACGAGCAAAGGTTTGTATTTTGAATTTCCTCTAAATACATAAGACATCAAATGCCTTTTCGGTCATCCCTACACTTGGGGTGGACTACTTCATCTGGATCATACTCTCCTTTGTACAAATGTATGCACACCAGTAATGGCAAGGTTCAGGTCAAACTTGCCAAAGGGCTGAACACCACCCTCATCTCCTTTGACAAATCTATGATTTTTGTCCCCAGGCAATTAGCTAAAGTGCTTGCTTAAACACATACACATACACACAAACTGTGGTGTTAGCAAATTGTTACTGACATATTTGGAATTTTATTAAAAACTGCAACAGGCTAGAGGTTTTTGGGTAATATGCAAATTACTAGGAAGAACTCCAGCATTTTCTGATCAAAAGCTGTTTCTTTTGATGACATAACAAGGTCAGTAGATCTTAGTAGTTCCACTACCTCACCTTGAGTTGAACATTTCGATGACATATACCGAAATATAAATCAAGGATTAGCCAGAATGTCCCATCTCTGAGTTTCTAAGGAATGGGGACGCACAGACTCTGTTCTAACTGTGCCTTCATCTCCCTACAGATTTCAGTGAAACATTATACTAGTGCTCCTCACCTATCACCCTTAGGGTCAGAAGGAGCCTATGTTCAGTCCCAGGCTCATTTCCTTGTCCTAGCCTAGACCTCTATCAATCTCTAAATAGGAAGTCAACAAACTATAGCCCTTGGACCCAATCCTGTCCACCATTTTTGTAAATAAGTTTTATTAAAACATAGCCATTTTGTAGGTCACAGATGTGCCTCAGATCTGGCATTGCTGTGGCTGTGGTATAGGCCAGCAGCTGCAGCTCCATTCAACCCCTGGCCTGAGAACTTCCATATGCCACAAGTGCAGCCCTAAAAAAACAAAACAAAACAAAAAAACCCACAGCCATGCCTATATGTTTATGTATAGCCTATAGCTGTCCTAGGACAATAGTGAAAGTAGTTGTGACAGAGATCTAATGGTCCACAAAACTTAAAATACTTATCTAGCCCTTTTCAGGAAAAGTCTGCTGACACTTGTTCTAAGGCTCTGTATTGTAGAGTGCTAATTGGGCTATGCTATCCTTTCTTTGGAGCTAATCATATTTGTATTTTGAAGATTTGGTGGTTACCTGTCTTTATCTAAACTTGCCTCGGTACCTAGTTAGCCCTCAATTCAGGGGAAATAACAGTGAACAGTGGCTATTTCCGATCTTCCTTAACAAGGTCCAGAGGGGAATGAAGCTTATGTTCTGTGGCCTTGCCCATCTGCCCTTCAGATTCTGAGAGGGAATCTGAAATCTTCCCTCTCAGATTTAAGTAGCACATAGGAAACCACAAATCACTTCTTTCCAGCAGAAAGTGCAGGTGATAAAGATGCTTCAGAGGACACAAAATAAGAAATAACATGGGTAGGAGTCCCCTGAGAGAATGTAACTGAAAACACAACACGTCATATTGACCCTGAAACAGCTCTGGAAACTTCAATATCCTTTTTGACTACAGCTTTAGTTAACATGGCTTTAAAGAGCATTCCCTAAAAACTGTTCCCCATTTTTGTTTATGTTTGTTCCTTAACTTGGAAAGAGACACAACTACATTGCATATCTAAGCATTATCGAGCTCTGAGGGAGAAGCTATAATAACTGAATGTCATTGGGCAATAGATTTAAGTGACATTTCAGCAACAAAGCAAGCTGTATTTCCAAGTCAGGAAGAATTTGTACCCTGCATTGAAGTCTTTGGCTACTTGATAACTTTATTTTTCTAAAACACAGTAGAAACTTCTATTCAATACAAAAATGATAATCAGAGAAATAATCATTATAGTAACAGAACTCTGTTCATAATATTAAGAGCAATAATTGTAAATATATTTAAGAACTTACTGTGTGTCAGCCACTATTCCAATTGCTTTACCTTCATCACCTTATGTAATCCTCAGAACTCTCTGAGGTTTTTATAATTTTTATTTTTAATTTTGCTTTTTAATTTAATTTGCATTAATTTATTTCTATTCCTATATTACAGCCAAAGAAAACTGAAGTCAGAGACAGGCCAAGTAACATGCCTACTATCACAATAGCTAGTAAGTGGTTGAAATGGAATGAAAATATTACTTACCCTGACTCTCCCACCAAATCAAGAGCCCATAATACCTTGAGTTCTCCCTCTAGTAATAGGAATGGATTTGCCTGAACCATTCATACTCTCAAATCTGCTTCTCTCGTGTCCCACAGCAAATGTTATACAACATCTCTCTGGGTCCCTAAATTAGAGATAGGCTAAGTAATACTGGTTGGGTTCCAGCTCATGGGCTATTTTATGAACTGCCTTGAAGAGAGGCAGAGGAGAAGGCTGCCTACATAGGATGAGCGTCTAAGGGGTACCTACCACTGAAATGGTTCCCCACCACCACTGCTGCAGTTTTTTCTTTAATACTAGTCCTCTGGCCTAAAGTATTGTTTCTCTGAAACATGTTGGGTAAAACAATAGTCTTCCATTTAGTCAGCAAGGAGAGCTAAAGGCAAGCGAGAGAAAGCAGTTAGAAGGTTGTTGCTGTAGTCCAGAAGGGACGCAATGAAGACCTTAATGGGGGCAGAGGTGATGGAGAGGTGGGGCCAGAATCAAGATATTATGAAAACTGACATGATGTCCTTAATTGTATCGATGAGGATAGACTACCTGCTGTAACATATAAACTCTGAAATGTATAATCCTCAAACAAACCTCACAGAAGTTTATCTCTTGCTCATGTAACCTTACTGGGCACCTGAAGAGTAGGCAGATCAACCCTTCTCCATGCAGGGTACCAAGCTAACAGCAACTCTACCATTTTCAGTACATGGGTTCCCAAGTAGTCCAGGGGACCATCTCCATTGCAGCCAGCTGTACACCTAACTTTCTGCAAAGAAGCAAATACCTTTCTGAAAAGGTATTAAATGAAATACCTTAAAGCAAATACTTTTCTGCAAAGGCTTTAATGAATGGCTATTCATCAGCCATTTTTCCTTCGTGCACCACTGTCTAATCTGCTTTCTCCTAATACTCTCCTAATACTTTTCTACTTTTGTAGAAGTTATCACACTACACTGAAATTATAAATTTACCTGTTGCCCCACTAGAGGGTCAGTTTTTTGAGGGCGAACACCATGTCTTATTCATCTCTACACAGCTAGTGCCTAGCACTCTGTTGACAACACAGTAAGTGCTCAGTAAAAGCCAGTTGAAAAAAATGAATGAATGAGTGAATATATGAAGCCATATTTCTTTACCAGCCCTTAAAGGTACATAATACCCATGGCCTCATTATCTTCTCAATTTAAAAATATTAGCCTTTCTAGGATCTACATTTATCTTGTGTAAACCAGCCTACAGTACAACAGGGTATAAGTCGATCTAAAGTGAAAATGGTAGTAATATTCTACCCATGGCCTTCCCTATCTTCCTAACTACTCACATTCAAAACTGAAAAGTTTTGACCAACAGAAATACTGATGCTGTCCAGCAAGCAATCCTATGGAGGGTGTAAAGCCAAATCTCCCCTGGATTTGGTTACTATACCAGGAATAACTGAATAGTTTGAAACATGTCTGCCTTGTGGCTTGGCCAGCCTTTGTATTATAACAATGAAACCCACAAATGTGTCTAGGGAGTCATTTATTCACTGGAGTGCCATATAAGAAACCCAACTGCATATAATAAAGTATATAATGCCCATAACATTTAATGAAGAGTAAAAGCATTGCCAGGCCTCTCCAGGAGCAGCCCTTGGCTCCTACCCTCCCCTGAGATCTCCTACAGTAGGAAAGGGTTAACCAGATGTTTTACTCCTGCAGAAATGGGAGGACCTAGGCCAGCTGCAGATGGTATAAATGTATGAAATGAGAGAGCAAGGCATGGGGCTGAACTGCAGTGAATGGGGCAGGCTCGTCCACTGGTAGTAAGCAATAAGTGCATCAGGGGTCCAACCTGATTTCCCCCAGCAAGAAAACCAGGTCAGCAATTGCAGACTTCAAGGTGGCTGTGTAGTACTGTGCTTAAGTGTTTGCATTATTGAGTCAAGTAGATCAGGATCTGAATACTAACCCTGCTACTTACTAGTTGTATGATATTGGCCAAGTTACTTAACTTCTCCGAATCTCACTCTGTAAAATGGAAGCGATAATACTACCTATCTCCCAAGTGGTTATGAGAATTCAATGAGATAATGCAAATGAAAGTGCCTTGGCTATACTAAGAGCTCAAGAAACGATATCTGTTGGCATTTTTATTATTAGAATCCAAATTCATGAATATTTATGCCAATGGTTTTTTTAAGGGTTTTATTATAGTTTGGGCTCAAGTTTAAGCCTTTGATCTATGTTGAGTTCATTTTCATACACGGTATAGTCAGAATCTAACTTCATTCTCTTGCATGTGGATATCCAGTTGTCCCGACACTACCTGTTGAAGAGATTACCTACCCCCCACCACTGAATGGTCTTGACATCTCTGTTGAAAATCAGATGATTGTAGATGCATGGGTTTACGTCTAGGCTCTCAATTCTATTCCATTGATCTATATGTCTATCCTTCTGACTGGCCTCTTAAGATTCCAACTTTCAGCCCTGGGATTCTGAGCTCCATCTCATGCTGGCACACTTTGCTTCTCCCTCCCAGATAACCTCTTAGGTAGTCTTTTTAAAAGATGTCTCCAAGCTGATTTTCCCCTATGCCCATAGCACAAAAGCAAATCACCCATAACACCAAGACAGTGTATCTCCTTCCTTCCTCTGTTGCTTTTATTCTTACTTTTGCTCCTTCCTCCATTCTCTTCTCTTCTCTTCTTCCTCAGGTCTACAGACAAAGACTTTCGATTTCTCAGACAGGAATCAGATACCTGTGTTCTGTGTCTCCTAATCTTCAAGGGATACATACCAAGCTCTCAGAATGATCTCTTCTAAGTCCCTCTTATTTGACATAAGGTATGGGGAAGGTATCCATTTCCCCACCCTAATTAAGACACAGGGGAAAAGTGACAGAGCATGCCACAGCAATGCGGTAATTTTCTACAAAGGAATATCCACACCTCCCCCCTCCTCTCTTTCTTTTACTTCAACCCTTTAAGACCTCCAAGATTGCTGAGGGGATATGGATTACAAAACTAGTTTTGAGAAATCTGCATTGCAAATCCTATGTAAAAGGATCCCACTTTAGAATCAAGGATGCTGTTTTCAATTTTTTGGGGCTTCAGCTAAAACTGAGCTATAAAGAGTCCTATTTTAATGTCCCTTTACAAATGAAAAATGGATAAATAAATGAGTGGATGAATGTCAGCTTCCTTCTCTCACTTCCTGCCATCTTTTAATTTAATTCATTGGCCAGCTCTGTGCAGCTATAGTTAATGCTGAGCAACAATCCGCAGTAGCAGCCTGAAGAATCAAATCCCAACAATGATAGATAATATTTCTAAAAACCACAAGCATAATCTCTTGATATCTAATAAGCAAATTTTTTTGAAAAATTGAATGGTTTTCTGCTTTCAAGATGGTAAAAATATTTCTGTTCCTCTTTCCTCTGGTAAAAATCACACAAAATCTATCTTCAGTGAAACCAGGTATGGTAACTAGTCTTCAAAGATGATCCCTAACAATTCCTCTGTGCTACTGATGTTTCTCAGATCAACAGTTGGAGCTTATTTTCCCTCCCCTTTAATTTAGCCTGGACTTGTAACTGGCTTTGACTGAAAAAATACAGCAAAAGTGACATTCTGAGAGCACTGAACACAACTTTCAAGAGAAGTGGCAGCATCAGCTTCCTCCTTTTTGCAAATTAGGTGCTATCCAATCAGAGTCTATGTCAAATGGAAATGTCACATGGAGGAGAACTAAACTCTGATTGAAAGCTCTAACTGAGTTCATAGTCAACAGCACCAATTGCCAACCAAGTGAGTGTACCATATAAGGTCATTCTAGCTCAGTTAAGCACACAGATGACTGTAGTTTCAAATAACATCTCCTAGAATGTAGACCAGTCTATGCACAGAATTTTGAGAAAAAAAGAATGTGGTTATTAAAAGCCACTATGGCTCATAATAATTTGCCACATAGCAATAGGTAATAAAATGCTAGGATATATCTCCATTCCCAGACCACACTATTTAGAGGTGGAAAGTAGGTGGCGAATGATAAGTGCCTCACTGAAGGGAGGAAATTCAAACATGAGTACCTGCAAAAGGTGGAAGAATGGTAATTAAAACTGGAAAAGGCATACATTCAAAATTTCAAGTGAAGATAATTCTCAAATTATAATTTTTGGGGACTTTTTGTCATTTTAGGGCCACACCCATGGCATTTGGAGACCCCCAGGCTAGGGGTCTAATCGGAGCTATAGCTGCTGGCCTACACCACAGCCACAGCAACGCAGGATCCGAGCTGCATCTGCAACCTACACCACAGCTCAAGGAAATGCCGGATCCTTAACCCACTGAGTGAGGCCAGGGATTGAACCCGCAACCTCATGGTTCCTAGTCGGATTCATTAACTGCTGCGCCATGATGGGAACTCCTCAAATTATAATTTTATCCTCCATAAAAACTTTCAAACTCAAGAAGCTTCTGGAGGATGTATTCTACAAAAATATGGATGCAAACCAAGAAGACAGAAGACACGGGATCCAGGAAACAGAAAATCCAACAGAATAAAGAAGTGACGGTAAATCCAAAGCTGTTACTGATAAAGCAAGCAGTCAGTCCAGATTAGAGGAAAGGACTGGAGGATTTCAGAAGAGATGCTTCCAGGGAAAAAACAAAAATGAAAACTATTCTTTTTATGTTTCATTTAACAATTATCTATGGAGAACCTATTAATTTTTAGGGACTGCTCTAGGCACTGAGGATACAGTTATGAACAAAATTAAGTTTCTGACTTTTTGAAATTTGCATTCTAGTGGAGCTTAAGATATGTCATCTGACAAGTTATGGAAAATTGCTACAAATCTCTTAAAGTATGCTGAAAAACCTCACCAAATATAACACAAATCAAAAGGGAAAAGTAACATGACAGCAGGTCAATAAATAACTTAAGGAAAAACAAAAAGTTGAAAAAGAAAGTAAATGAAGTCTTAATTCACCAGTAGGCGCAGTGGTGAACGATATTTGTATAAGCATAGTAGTAAAAGTAAAATATAGATTTAAACCAAAAAATGAGGTATGTTGAGGAAGATGTGGGTAGGGGTGAGAAGAGTAAATATGTGAGCTAAAATCCATATTTAACATAATAAAGAATCAGTAGGCAATGTTTAAACTCTAATAAAAACTGTGTTCATGTGCGCTTATGTGTGTGTGTGTGTGTGTGTGTGTAATTTTGAAGAATGGAAGTAAATATCAGAAGAAATAGCTACAGATTTAAAAGGAGGTTAAAAAAATAAAAAATAAATTTAAAAAATTAAAAATAATAATAATAAATAAATAAATAAAAGGAGGTTGCCACTAGAGAATGAGATGGGGAAAGGGATTGATGTTTTTCTTTAAAGACCTTTTAGCATTATATTATTGGACCCTTAAAAAAAAAACTTTTTGCATGTAACACTTTGATGTTAAAATATTTTAAAAAGGAGATGAATAGATCTACTTACTGGAATTTTTTCGTAGAGCTACATGACAAATATGATGGGTGTTAACTTTGCCAAAAATTAGATTTCCCTATAATTTAAAGGTGATCATTGACTTTTTAACATTTAACTTTTATGCAAGCTACACTGCTAGCCAGCAATTTCATTTTTACCTGGGTCGCCATCTTTATCTAACCATCAACGCTTGTGCAATCATTTGAATGTTCTATTGCCTTCTATTCTTCTATAAAAATGACTGTAAATGGAAATAAGAGTCTCAAAAATACACCCCAGTTGAGACAAAGATCATTAGACATGCCCAAAGTGCAAAGTTTTTAGCTTCATTCTGACATGCATTGGGCTTAATTTGGCCAACAGAAAATTCAATTATGAATTTAAAATTCAATTAAAAATGTGTGGGGTAGTTCCCATTGTGAAGCAGTGGGTTAAACCCAACATACAGTCCAGGAGGATGTGGGTCTGATCCCTGGCCTCACTCAGTGGGTTAAGGACTTGGCGATGCCACAAGCCGTGGTGTGGGTTGCAAACACAGCTCAGATCCTGCGTTGCTGTGGTTGTGGTGTAAGCCAGCAGCTGATGCTCCAATTCGACCCCTAGCCTGGGAACTTCCATATGCCTCAGGTAAAATTAAAATTTTTAAATAAAATTAAAATACGTGGAAAATTCTAGCCATACTACTCATTGAAGAGTGTATATAAAATTCAAAGTATAGGAGTTCCCTTATGGCACAGTGGGTTAAGGATCTGGCATTGTCTCTGCAGCAGCCCGAGCTGCTACTGTGGCATGGGTTCAGTCCTGGCCCAGGAACCTCCACATACCATGGGCACAGTCAAAAAAAAAAATTCAAAGTATAATTACCAAATAATATTTTAGCTTTCTGAGAACAGTACCAACTTAAATCATGCAAACTGACGGTTTGACTTTTGTACATTGGACTCTCATCCAAATTTTCAGTAAGACATTATGTAAGAAAACTGGGGGATGGAAATAGAGGCAATTAGGTGGTAGGTAGAGACTGAAAGTTAGAAGCAGGTTTATAACCGAGTCTTGTCTCAGACCCCTAAAAATCTAAATATCTTCTTGCTTTTCTCTCAATTACCATATTTAGAATGGATAAATCAATGAAGAAACAATAAATGTATAGACTTTCTCAACTAAATATAACATGATAGCAGATTCTCTCTATCCATCATCAAGAAATTCACATGTATATAACGCTGAGAATACAGGATATTTCAAAATTATGCACCATAGAAATCTCACAATTGGACTAAAGTCATCTATTTACCTTCTTTCTTAGTGAAGATCAACTACTAAAGCTACCCAAAATGAGAGGATAGTATGTGACTGCTAAGCACTTTAGTAGTCATCTTTCATCAAATTTTGCATATGCACATGTATGCATACACACACACACACACACACACACACACACACACACACACATACACACACACAAATGTGGAAAAGCCCGTCATTAAAAATATAACCACTAGGAGGAAATTATTCACTTTTATAAACTCAAAACCACTCTCATATATTTATGGCATCACTTCTGTAATTTACTGTGTAAGGAAACCTTCTTGAGCAGACGTCCTAATAGAATAGGAAGGGATCTTGCTATCACCTCAACCAGATATTCTGAACCTGGTAGGTGTGTGGCGGGGGGGCTGGGGGTGGGGGAGAGAGATATTGTATATATATACATTTCTCTGTAGTAGACTTAATATTCATCAGGTTCTCAGAAGTGTCCATGACTCAGAAAGAGTAATATTTGAGCCCAAGGATAGTGATTGCCCAGACACATAGTGGCTAAAATGAAACTAAAACTCATTTTGCCTAACTTCTGTCAACCATACCTTGGAGCCTAGCCCCAAATCCACAAGCTTCCATTGTGCCAAATGGCATGACACATACCCAAAGACTGTCAACTCTTTACTGATGAGAATGAGGAGTATAACATTTAAATATTACCCAATAGTAGGAACTCAGTGGTTCATGACTCTCTTCCACTAAGGCAGTTTCTTTTCCAAGATTGGCAGAGGTCTCCCTCATCCATTATTATAAACAGTTCCCTTTGTGAGAGATATAAAACATTCTTGAATGCTGACACTGAAACGAGCACCTTATGCTTCATAAACAGGAACAGAATCATAGGTCCTCATCCTCTTTCAAATATCTTCTTATCTCAGTTTAAATCCTGGCTAATAATTACTTCTCAACTTTGCATGGTCTCTGCCTATTCAATATTGACTCCTTGGCAGGAAATCCCATCAAAGATCTTTATTATTGAGCCTGCAGATTGTTGGAGTACAACCACACTACTTGGGCTCAGAGTAGTAAATGTTACAATCCAAACATTTCTCAAGAGGCCAACATAGTCATTTGAGATGAACATAACTTTTGGTCTTTGCTGGTCAGAGCTTATTTAGGCCAAGTGAGCTAAATATGACAGGCTACATATCTCTTCCAAAAGCTCTGCGATCTAATCTCCTGAACTGCTAAACTTACTTTAAAAGGTACAGTTTGGGCATATCCAAAAGAACAGCTCAATTTGATGGTTCTGCACTACAAAGCCAAATGAAACTCTTAAGAAAGAGATTTTGCAAATTCTTCTGGAATTCCATAATGCAATGAGTGTCTTGTACAATATTTATCGCTGTGGGCTTAGCTTTGCATTTTTAACTCTTCTTTGTTTCCTGACATACTATAATTACATGCTCAAACTATAGTCTAAATTTATCTTATTGTAGTTTTCTGGTAAAATACTATGTACTACATACAACATTTATATTTATAAAGTCTGTGATAGAGGCAGAAAGAGGTTTGTTTAGACCTTTAAATTGGGGTGTGAGGAAGAGAAGGGAAAGAAGAAGCAAATTTCAGGAGAATTCTATGTCAGAGGGTATGTGTTAAATACTATCATGGATGTCAGTGCATGAGATGATAAGATAATTATTCATTATCATCTCTTTTGTGCCGATATCGTGGAGGCAAGAGCCCTGGCTTGGTGCTCTCCCTAGCCTTGCCACTGATTGCCTGACTGCTGAAGTTTGGATGCCTTATTTGTGAAATAAGGAAGCTGGAATAGATGATCTTGAAGGTAACTTCCAGTTGTAAAATGCTACAATACTCAGCATAATAAGGAACTAGAAATGCTTTCATACACACAAAAAGTATATGCTTCAGCTATACCAGCCTTCTGGGACTACTCTCTGTAAAAATATGTGCATATTTTGAAAAAGGAAAAAACATATTTTAGGGAATTACAAATTTCAAAGATACATACATACACAAGTTTTTTATGTTTGTTGATCTATTTAATAATCAACGTACTTTTGACAAAAATAAGAGTAATGAAGAACTTGCCCTGCCAGATACTTAAATGCTTCTTAAAGCAATAATAGTTAAAACAGCATAATACCAGCATAGGAGTAGACTGGTAGATCAATAATAGATCAGGAAAGGAAGGAGAGAAACAGTCCCTAAAATACATACCAAGGTAGTATATGATAAGGGTTATATTTCACATCAGTAGGGAAAGAAAGATGCTGGGATAATTGTTAACTTTTTGAGGGTAAATTGAGCCAACATGAATTCCAAATGATGTAAAAAGTTAAAGGTAAAAAACTGAAGCCATTAAACTAAAAGGAAACATAATCTTGAAGTGAAAAAATGCATTATAGGTATAATACCAAAGATAAAACTATAAAGATGAAAAGATTTGACTACATAATAATAAAATATCCTACATGTCAAAAATGCCATAAATAAAATTAAGGCAAACAACAAACTCAGAAAAAGAACTATACAATATTTGAAAAAAAAGATTAATATAGGGGAATAATATTTAATATAGAGAAAATGCTTAAAATTAATAATAGAGGACAAACACTGCAATGGAAAAATAAATGTTAAGAACAGACAATTCACAAAAGATGAAATACAAGCTGCCAATAAACATGAGTAAAATATACTGTCTTATTACTAATCAGAAAAATGCAAATTAAAAGAATGCCATAAACAACATTAAAAGGCAAACAATAAACTCAAAGAGAGTTTTTGCTTAACAAGTCATACTTTTAAAACAAAATACACAGGCCATTAATTTCACAAATATTTATAAAGCAATTGTTACCTATACTTGTTATTAAATAATAAGGATACAGTTCACCAATTAGACATGGTCCTTGTCCTATGAAGCATTTGTATAGAGATGGAGAAGGACAAGTGATAAGAGAGTTTCAGACAAAAGGCACTGCCACGCATTACTTGTAAGAGAGTAAATTAGTATGCCTTTCTATTGAGAAATTTTGCAATATGCATTCAAGATCCTAAAAAAGATATCTTCCTCAACCCCACCATTCTATGTCTAAGACTGTCCTCAGGAAATGATCAGAATTTACTAGGTATTGGGCCCTATTCTGAAAACTTCACATGCATAATTCATTTAATTCTTACAACTTTCTGAGACTGGTCTTACTTCATCCAAATCTTTGAGTTGATATATATTTTCTCCCAGTATTAGTTAACCTCATAGCAAGCTTCTCGACCTCCCCCATCAGGCTATGATCCCTAGTCAAATGGTATGAAATGCAAGTTTGCCACAGCCCTCTGCCCTCACAAAGCAGGGGTTTTGCTGTAACCAGGTCTCTGCTCTCTCCAGGTGCATGCTCCTTGGCAAACCAGGCATCTTTAAGGGCAGCTGCCTTTAGCATATGAGGCTCCTGACCTCAGGGAATCTGACTTCTTTATATTCTTGGCCACAGAGCCATGCTAACTTGCATCCCCCAATGCTTGGTTTTCCAGGCCTTCCGATGATGGCCAAGACCCAAAGCAGAATTCTCCCAATACCAAAAGAGTGCAGTTAGATCAGTGTCCCATATGACTCAAAGGGAACTGGAAACCTCATCAGAGAGGTAGCTTGTGAGGTTTCCAAGCTCATTCCCAATCATCATTACCTGGGTTCATAAACACTTCATATACCCTCTGTGGACAAAGTTCCAAGAGAAACTGTAGATGAGAATCTGCCTGAACCAGTATATTCATCTATGGACATTTTTTGAAGGCTTACCTGTGGAGAGCTGAAATATGACTGTAAGTTGTCCAGCTATCACCTGTTATAAACACCCACAGAACTAAAGAAAGTCTTTTGCTACATGATTTGTGTTTCCATTAGGTTAGAACTCAGTAGAATATGTTCCAACATAGAATAATGTCACAGGAGAGTTATAAAGGTATAGAGGTTAAGAGGTCCAGCTCTGGGGTCAACTAGAGCCAAATTCAATGTACAGCTTCAGGAGTTCCTGTCATGGCCCAGTGGTTGATGATTCTGACCAGGAACCACGAGGTTGCGGGTTCGATCCCTGGCCTCGCTCAGTGGGTTAAGGATCCGGCATTGCCATGAGCTGTGGTGTATGTCGCACGCAGCTCCGATCCCACGTTGCTGTGGCTGTGGTGTAGGCCAGGAGCAACAGCTCCAATTAGACCCCTAGCCTGGGAACTTCCATATGCTGCGGGTGCGGCCCTAGAAGAGACAAAAAAAAAAAAAAAAAAAAAAAATGCAGCTTCAGATCTTATTTGCTGAATGATTTGAACCTCAGTTTTCTCATTCAAAAATTAGGGCTAAAAATAGTACCCACCTCATTAGGGTTGCAAGGCCTAGGTGAGGCAATACTTGTAAATGCACATAGCACAGAACCTGGCACAGAAGTGTCCCAAAATGTTAATTATGATGATGATGATTTGTGACAGAAACCGCTTCACCAATATGCACATTCTCCTTTTTCCTGGCACCCAGCTAGAAAACACTTCCCAACTTTCCTGGCAGTTAATAGTGGTCATGTCTGGCTAATAAGAAGTGGACAAAAGTTATGTGCAATACTTCCAGGCACAGCCCTGCTCCTTCCCCTCCCACTTTCTGGATTTTAACACCCAGGGCAATCTTGAATACACCAAGTTAAAGGTGTCAGTTCCTCCAGCACCCTCAGTCACTAAACGCATACACAGGGCAGAGCCCAGTCATAACTATAACTGACTAGGAACACCTGTATTGGACCACTGTGTAACAAATAAACTTCCACTGTGTTAAGACACTGAACCTTGGGTTGTACTGGTTACAGAATCTAGCATTATTCTAATCAATATACTGTCCAAGTCACAGAAGAACAAATCTGAAAAGACCCTTAAAAATCTCCGCTGGAAGTTA
>PVHT020000016.1:1123189-1180230 GCA_004024745.2 Catagonus wagneri | reverse complement strand
GAGGAGGGGGAGAGGGAGGGAGAGGAGGAGGAGGAGGAGGAGGAGAAGAAGAAAATCTCCATTATGCAGATCTTCTCCATTACTGAGGCTCATAGTCACTGCCCAAGTTACCTCCACAGATCCTTTGCTTCAGGACTCCTTCTGGTAAACCCTGCTCTTTTATATATGATGCTGATTAAAAACTATGGGATCAAATTATTCTTCGTTTGCCAGTTAAAGCCAGACTATTCCAGGGAAATTTTAGCACAGATAGTTAAAAATACAGACCCACTCTACTGGGCAGCACAGCAGAATGGAATGAAAAGAAGAGAGCACTTTCTGTGGTTGTAGCAAAGTAACTGAAAATGTTTTGTGCCTTCCTCAGAGGGAGGCATGAGGTTTACATGATAATACACTTGTGACAGGGCTTAAAATAATAGTTATGTTGGGGAGTTCCCATTGTGGCGCAGTGAAAACGAATCCTATTAGTAACCATGAGGATGCGGGTTTGATCCCTGGCCTCCCTCACTGAGTTGAGGATCCTGCATTGCTGTAAGCTGTGGTGTAGGTCACAGACCACGGCTTACAGCAATCTGGCATTGCTGTGGCTGTGGTGCAGGCCAGCAGCTGCAGCTCTGATTCAACCCCTAGCCTGGGAATTTCCATATGCCGAAGGTGCGGCCCTAAAATAAAAAAAGCAAAAACAAAATAATTATGTCATATATGGTATTATTATTCACCAAATTTTATTGGCTTTTCCTACTAATGATCCAGGAAAATTAATCTACAAACATTTATTAGGCAACTATTTTGTGCTTTCTTAGCCCTGTGCTTATCATTGTGGGAAGCTAACTACCCATCCTTGCAATAACCCTATGAGGTGGATCGTAGACTTTTGTCCAGCAGTTTGTTTCATTGTGTTTTGATTTGCTTTTTATCTGTCTGAAATATTTTGGCTGTCCTGAAGATTCTTCCCTTTCTTTGTCTGAAACACTGCCATTGAATGAATCTTGATGAAAGGCAGAATCCCACTGCCAGAATCAGATATATCCTATTCCCTGGGCTAGAGCAAGAGCAGCTTCCCAAAACTGGGTTAAAGCAATAATCCCATCAAGGTCTTGGCATTAGAAATGAGAACTATTGGGAGTTCCCTTTGTGGCTCAGTAGAAATGAACCTAACTAGTATCCATGAGGATGTGGGTTCAATCCCTGGCCTCGCTCAGTGGGTTAAAGATCTGGTGTTGCCATGAACTGTGGTGTAAGTTGCAGATACAACTCAGATCTGGCATTGCTGTGGCTGTGGTGCAGGCTGGCAGCTGCATCTCTGATTTCACCTCTAGCCTGGAAACTTCCACATGCCCCAGGTATGGCCCTATAAAGCCAAAAAAAAAAAAAAAAAAAAAAAAAAGAAAAAAAGAAATGAGCACTGTCTTTAAGCAGTAGAGACATCAAGTGATCAGTGGTGATGGTGCCAAAAGTGGCTTCTAGACTCTAGAAGATATGGGAGGAGTACCTAACCTGATCCTGCAGTTTTTCATTAGTTTCTGCCATTTTCTGAACCCACTTTGCCCGCCTTCCTAATATCCTTCCAAGAAATCTTCTGTTTTGCTTATGTTAACTGGAATTGGTTGCTGTTGCTTGCAACCAAGAATCCTGGATGACAAAACTGGGTACTGTTATTGCCCACATTTTATAAGTGAGAAAACTGCGGCGCAGCTAGGTAATGACGGTGCTAGAATTGGAACCCTGACAATGACAGCAGATAGTACACTAAGAAAAAGAGAATGTAGGGACCATACACCTAGGATATTACTACAACTGGATAGGTAGGTAGGTAGATAGAACCAACACACACACACACACACACACACACACACACACACACAGTATAGTGTGTGTGTACATGCATACACATGCACAGATCTGAATTGCAATCCACCTCCTTAGGTTCAAATCCTGGGTCTTCCACTTACTAGCTATATGGCCTAAGGCAAATTACTTAACTTTTCTTTACCTTTATCATCCTTAGCTTATAAATTTCCTCATTTATAAGCTAAGGATGATAATAAGACCATCTTCCTCACTGAGTTGCTGGTAGCATTAAACAAGTTAACATTTGTAAGGGGCTTAGAATAGTGTTTGGAACAATGTAGGTGCTTGTTATTATTATGCGATTGAAGCTCAAACCTTTAAATCTCTATTCAAAACAATCATACATTCCAAAGAAATTCTCAAAATCCATTCAGATAAGGAACACAATATTTCAATATGCAAATCCATCATATAATATCCTAAAATCCTGGTAATTTCAAAATGGCACATGGTTTAGTCTAGAATGTAATTAAGAAGGTACTACTTTCACCTAGATTGCTTTTGTTTTTTGCATGAAAAAAGGTGCAGATATCCCTGTTTGCTGTCAAATGGCAAATAAAGAACCCCCATCTCATATCTAGAAAAGAGAACAATGAGAATGCTAGCAGAAGAGATCCAAAGTTCTTCCCTTACCCAACTACACTAGCTCACAGAGCCCAGGAGCAAAAATAGTCACAGAAATCAGCTCAGACCTACTAGGGAATAATGGGGTACACAGCAAGAGAAGCTACCATCTTGGGGGCACCTTCTATGTGCTAGAAGGTGATGATTATATACATAGCCTCATTTAATCCTCAAAAACCCTGGGAAATGGATACCATTATTCCCATTTTACAGATAAGAAAACCGAAATGAAATGAAAGAGATGTGATTTAAATCTAGGTCTGTTTCACTTCAGAGCACATTCTAAAACTCTAACATGAAAACTTCAGGAGAGCAAATGAGTCGGTACAGCTTGAAGGGCCAACTCCATGGAGAGGAAAAAAAATCAGCAAATGCTAGAACCTAACACAAATATAGTACCAAGGACTATTTCAAATCATTTTTACATGTATTATTACATATCGGTAATCTGGTGGGCTGAAGTTCAGTGGCAAAATGCTCCAGGTATTTAATATTCCCTGGCATTTAATTAATTCTAAAATTTCTTTCAGTGATTGAAAGATAAATTCTTAAAGCCACTATGTTGTGTTTTTCAACAGGCACACGTAACCACTGTAAGCCATGGAATAAACAAGACATCTTTCTGGAAAATCTATTTCCTTAAGGATTCGAAGGGAAAAGTTACACAATTTATCTGACGATGTAAAATGTTTTGAAAAGTCAAAACAAACATGAACATGCCAAGGAGCAGTATGTAAAAACCTATGATATCTTAAGATAAAAAAATTACAAAAAAACAGAATCTTCCAAGAAATTTCAAGCTAGTGACAGACTATTCCAAAGCCCTTGGAGCGTTCACACTCCTCTGCTGTTAAGGATACTTGGGGAGGAGGAGTTTAAGCACCTTTGCAGTATTATTCCTGAATCAAGTTATTCCATTTGTCTTCAAGTTTCACCAATTCTTGTGTACATTTCAGTCTTCATGATTTTAGCAAAACAACAGTACGAGTTATCCTTAGCTCATACGTCTGGAGTAGAACAAATTAGACTTTCAATCAAAATTGGAAAATATATATATAGGTATAGCATACAAGCCACATTTCTCTAAGCAAAGACTTTTAAGTCTGATATTCCAGACATTGGCAAAAATTGAAGCTCAAAAGCTGCCATCCATATTTGGCTAACATCCTAGTTAGCTGAAGGCAGGAAAGCAAAAGGGGTTGGTTGATGTTAAAACTTACGAAGGATAAACAGAGAGAATTGGTTCAAGGACATGAACTTAAAGAACCCACAAACTTGGATTTTAATTATTTCTCCAATATTGCCAATTTTGTGAAAATAATATTAGACATTTCTTTTTCGTCCTCAAGTGAAATACCACTTGGATTAGCCAACAAATAAGTACTAAGCTAAGCTTGGATTTTAGCTGAAATACATAATAACTGTTTTAAACTCACATTTCTATGTACTAAAAAAAGTGTTGCATCATTTAAGTACATGTTCAACTATATGTATAAACCTTTACTTGGGTATTCCGTCACTCTGATAACAGTTTGTCTATAATTTTTAACTACAGCACTAATTAGTGTGTCTGTTGCTATTCGCCTTCCCTAAAATGAGCCTTAGTCTCACAGCCTTCACCTTGACGTAGTAAGCTTAAGGTCCCTGGTCAACAGAAAGGGAAAGCTTTCTTAAAAGTTACTTCAGAAATGCTCATTCTGCAGTCAATCTTATGGTGACTCACCAGAAATGAGCCTAGTTTTCTTTGATTTGGCTGATATTAAGCCCCCAGTGGAGTTGTCCATGGACCACACTGGGCTCCTTTCTCTGGGCAGCCTGGTTCTCAGAATACCAGGACAATCACAAGCAGCCCTCTTTCGGCTCCCCTGCTTACACAATAAGGATTCAGAAGCAAACAATGAGCCAACCTAGTCTAGTCAGGGACCTTTCTATAGGTTGAAACGCTGAGCTTTAGCTGTCTGGCAAATTTTTGTACACGAGTTTTAGTTTTCTACTCTAGGTTCTCCTCTATTTGTCCACAAGAATGTGCTATATAGCTTTCCTTAGAATCCAATGGCTATAATCTTAAATAGAAAAAACAGATTACAAAATTGCTTCTACACTGGAAGTGTAATTATGTAAAAATTATGTATGCATATCGACAGGGACTAGAAGGGGATGAGGAAAAATTGAAAACAATTTGATTTGCAGGGGGTGGCAGGACTGTGAATAGGGATTTGTTTTCCCCTTTCCTTTAGATTTTCATTAACATTCTCAAAGGCTGTGTGTGCAAAAAAAAGAAAAAATACAGACAGTTAAATCTGTAGCTTTTGTAGATAGAATGTTGATCATCCTTCCGTTCATTTATTGTTTGCTGTTCCTTTTGTACATCATCTGAAAGAACAGATTTCACCATAATTTAGGGAGTCTGCCAAGAAAATCAATAAAGACATATTTGTTCAGAGTCTTGAGTGAGCTGGTTTTCTCCAGGAATGTGTTGAGTTAATTGAAAAGGTTTTGGTTAAAGTTATCCAGTCGGAGATCACAGCATTGTAGACAACACATACTGTGAGTATGAACTTCGTACAACCTTTCAAATACCTTTGGGAAGGCAGGAAATTGAAATATTGTGCTATATTGGCAACTAAATGGTCATTTATCATCCATGCTAAGTTTGGAGCTAAGAAGAACGATTTGAAAACTCTCGGAGGGCTTTTATTAACAATTTCAAAGTTAGACCTGTATATGCAGATTTTCACAGCATATTTAGAGAAGACTAAAAGATAACATCTGTGTATACTATTAACATGGTCTTTCTAATAACAACTTCGGACTGTATTCACACCCGCAAAACTGCATTAAAATACATTAAGCTTGAGACACCAACTGACAAAAGCAAGGAAATTCACAGTTAAAGGGGAAACATGCCATATGTTCTTCAATACCTAAGAGCAACGGGGTGCATTTGGAAAGTCATTAAAGCGGCACCCAGTTGTGCCTAGGTATTGGAGAACATATGGAATCTTTTCCTCCGCTAGTGTAATTTTCCCTGCTTTCGTTGAATGCATGTATCAATCTTCACTTTTTCGTCACATAAGTTTTTGTTTGCTTAATTACCATAGTATGTAAAATAAATACCTTCTCATTTTTCAAAAACGAACAGTCACACAGTGGATAACAGTTCTCAGCTTTTTTGCCTGATGGTTTCTTCTTATTTATCCTTCTTTGCCTGCACCATCCTCAGAGTTTCAGCTGTAACCTATTCCTTAAGGAATCCTGTTTCCTTTCCCCATCTTGAGGATGCAGTCTCCCACGTTGGTCAATACTTGCATTTTCCACCAACATGTCAGTGGGTCAACTGGCTGAAGTTAGAGGTCCAGGGGCAAAAAGAACCCATTCTTCTAGACATTTGCTATTAGGATAAAGTCTCTTTCTTTTTTAAATAAGGGTTTTAACTTCTTATTTGGACAAACATGGCAACCAGTATGATATATAGGTGTTTATTAATATAATAGAGTCCTCTGTGCCATTCTTTCATTCATTCACTTATTCAAGTATTCAGTTACCTACCATGTGCTAGGCACTGGGATTAAAATGATTACAAAGTCTTGGGTCCTGCCCCCAAGTTGCTCACTGTCTACAGAAATAGACAAAACAGCAAGCAAGCAATTATTATCCTGTGAGATGAGTACTGCTGGAGGAGCCAGCAGAGGGGAGCTGATTAAATACAAAGGAGGGGCACCTAACCCATACTAGGGTTCCTAGATAAAGAACCTGAGAATGAATGATTGCCATGACACTGTGATTGTAGACCCAAACTTATAATCGTTTTCAAACTTTTATTGAGCATCTACTGTACTCTAGGCCCTGGACTAGGCACTGCGAATGCTGGCAGTTTCTGCAGTTTTGAAGCAGAGGGGTGACCTAATTAGCTTGGTTCAATCACTGAAAATGAGGAGGAAAGAGGAGAAAAGTGGGGAGCTAGATTATGCAAACCATGTTTATACTATAGCAGAGGAACCACTAAAGGTTTATGATGTGATCAAATTAGTGTTTTAGAAAAACCAGGAGTTCCCATCATGGCACAGTGGAAAGGAATCCAACTAGGAACCATGAAGTTGTGGGTTCAATCCCTGCCGTCGCTCAGTGGGTTAAGGATCCGGCATTGCCATGAGCTGTGGCGTAGATCACAGACGTGGCTCTGATCTGGCGTTGCTGTGGCTGTGGTGTACACCGGCGGCTATAGCTTTTATTCAACTTATAGCCTGGGAACCTCCATATGCCACAGGTGTGGCCCTAAAAAAAGACAAAAGACAAAAAAAAAAGAAAGAACGAAAGAAAAAGAAAAATCATCCTGGCACCATAAAAATGAGATATTGGGAAGGGTAAAGGGAGCCAGAGGAACCAATTGTGAGTCTGTTGAAAGATACTGAGACTCTCAACAATGCGAATAGCAGCTGTGATGAAGGGGCATTGATAAAGTCAAGTAATATTTAGGAGAGAGTCAGAACGTGGTGATTGATTGGATCTGGGAATTAGAGATGCATGATAGATCTGTGGGTTGTGGAAACCATACAGACTCACTGAGAAGTTAGAGATTATCCAGTTAAATGTCCTCATTTTTATCCATAAGGAAACCAGAGACCCAGAATAGCTGACCAACTTGTTCAAATCAATCTATTTTGTGGTGGCCCAGGACCTAAGACCAAGATCTCCAAGCTCTTCGCAGCTCTGAAAAAATATAGATGAAAAAATGTGACAAGATGATGATCTCATGATACTGTGACTATGAAACACAAATGCTTTACACAGATACTTATTTTGTAATTAAAATTTGAACAAGATTGCAGCAGAGAAATACAAGATATATAGTAACGAGTTGAGATATGTCCTTCGAAAATCTTTCTTTCTTCTTCCCTGGGTCTCAATTTCTAACTTACAAAATAAAGAAAATAAGATTTATTAACTGTAGAGGTAAATAATGTTAGAAGGCAATGAACCCCAAAATGCAGCAAATTCAAAACTGTCTGTGGATCAACCAACTCTTCAATAAGTATAAAATATTAATTTTTTATATAATTCTATTACTTTCCTTTACTCTCAAACACTGCTAGTTGGATTCAAGATCATTAATGACAGGACGAACTCAGAAGAAGCTTGAGTGATAAATTAACAGTAAATTTGAGTCTACCTATCTCTGTCCAGTGATAGTCTCAACCCTGCTTCATCAAAGAAACACCATCAGGTGTTACTTCACATGTACTTCCAATGTCCTCAAACACAATTACATTATCTTACACATCAGCACTTTGAGACAGTACTTCCTGTCAATCACTTTCACTAGGGGGTACAAATTCCAAGATATTTTTATTCTTCCTCTTCACTTTGAAAAACCTCACTTGGCAAATGAATCCCGTTTTCTCCCCTAAATCTCTGTATTGTTGTCTGGTGCCTAATACTGAGCACTACTGGCTCCCTAATAGGCATTCCACTGCGTCAAAATTATGCTACAAAGCGTGGTCAGTAACTTAAGAGAAAAATGTATTTATATAAAGGACATAATATTTTTTAATTAAAAAAAATTTTTTTTTTTAGGGCCACACCTGTGGCATATGGAAGTTCACAGGCTAGGGGTCCAACTGGAGCTACAGCTGCCGGTCTATGTCACAGCCACAGCAACAGAGGATCCAAGCCACATCTAAAACCTACACCACAGCTCATGGCAATGCCAGATCCTTAATCCACTGAGCAGGGCCAGGGATCGAACCTGCGTCCTCATGGATACTATTCAGGTCCATTACCGCTGAGCCACAAAGGAAACTCCCATAATAATTATGCATTTTCATTGTCTTTTTTTTTTTTTTTTTTTTGCTTTTTCAGCTGCACCCACAGCACACAGAAGTTCCTGGGCCAGGGATCAAACCCCAAATCCCAGCCACATCTGCAACCCACGTTACAGCTGTGGTAATGCCAGATCCTCAACCCATTGCACAACCAGCAATGCCACAGAGACAAGCTGGATCATTAGCCCACTGAGCCACAGCAGGAGTTCCAATTTATTCATTTTCTATGGCTCCTCACTCACTGGATCAATGTGACAGGGTGACGCAGGGTGGCAGATTGGGCTTCCGTTATAACCTAGAATGAAGAAGTCTTTGCTCAGTCTGGGTTTCAAAATAAATTTTTCTAAGCCCATAGCAAGACAAAGATCTCGAAAGCTAGGTTCAATGGAGGGTATCTAAATCTCTTTTTAAAATCCTATTATACAGCAAGAATTAAACTTGGAGCTCAGAGTTGATTGTTGACTGTAATACAAAAGAGCAAAAAGGATACGTCATATAATGGACTAGAGAGAAGATACCTCATCCCTAAGAAGGTCAAACAACAGAAACCCTAGATACATTGAAGGAATCTTGAACATACTGAGTGCTGGTCTACTTTTAAGGCCACATTCTAATACAGAAAGAGTAATTATAACAACAAGTATAACAAAGTGTGGCATCATCAGCAGGAGAAACATCTATGTAGATAATTCTGAGATGAAACTTCCAGTTGCCCACAGCCTAAAAGTGGCGGGAGATGGGAGACACTTGTGAGAACTAATGAACTGGAAGAGGTCTGGTGCAGGATAAAAAAGTTTAGACTACTCAAGACCAAAGTGGTCCTGGATTATCGTAGTGGATAATTTCAAAGAAACAGCAGACATTAGCACTGGATTCTCTGCAACTCAGCAGGATGCAGATTATTCCAGGAAAAATCACAAGTTCCTTCTGTCCTGCTGCTGCTGCCACCATACAGAAGCCTTCCTCTGCACACAGACATCATTGTGGGGAAAAGGGAGAGTGGAAATCTGATAGAGCCCGAGAGAGTCTGAACATTGCATGGAATGAGTACCTAAAAGAGAGTCTAATTAGAAGAAACTGAGTTGCTTTCAATAATTTGTTTTCCACCATTAACAAAATTGGAGGCACCAGAGCAGGATGAGATAAATTTAGGTAATACTGAATGTTACATATGGAGCCCATTTATTTTTTCAGTTTCAATCCTGCTATATCAGTTTTTAGAAGAAATGATTAATCTTTCTTCTAAGACAAAACTATTTACTACCACCTCCCAAACTGAAACCAAGATCCTCAAGATTCTTACAAAGCATGTTAAGAATAGAGCTGGACTCACGGGAAGAAAAGAATCTGCATTTCCTTATTTCCAGTTTAGTGAATCTTTCCTCCTTTCCCTACTAACATAATTATTCAAAACAGGTTTGAATACAGTTAACATAAAATAAGGAATGCTTCGGTTGTCATTAAAACATCCAGGCTTAATTTCAGCCTTGACCAAATCCATTAACTCTACTCTTCTCTCATAATAAAAATAGATTAGATAACCAGCTAGGTTAAAAGAGCCAAACCAGTTTGCCTATTGGCTGGTGGTAGCAAGCAGTAGAGTTCCTCACTAACTGCTGTGCTGATTGACAGGGGCCTCTGAAACAATAGAAGAATATGCCAAACAACTCTCTTTTTGAACCTAACTCAAAACCCCAGAAAGGCTTTCATGAGGCCATGGCTGGCTGGTGTCTTCTTTGATGTGATAAAATTTCAGTCATTTTCAGCTACAGTTGTAATTGCTATGTATGGGGAGGGGTTAGGGGCTGACTATCCAGTGTTATTTTATTATTCTTTCAATTCAGTAATAATATAATAACTTAGAGACTTAAGAGCTCACATAAAGAACAGTGGCCTATTGAGAAACTTTAGTATTTTGCTTTTGACAGGACGTTCTTTCAAACATTTCTTCTGGGGGTTAAAAAAAAAAACCTATTTGGATTATTTGCATAAGAATGTATTTTATTGTAATGTGTCTAGCATTTCCATGGCGGAAAATCCAGGAAAATGAACAGCATATTATCATTTCAAACAATGATATTTAGAATTAGAACAGAAAGCCCTCAGTCGTTTTTCAACCTGCCAACCAAATCAATGCAAGAGAAAACTCTGTGTGTGCGCGTGCGCACGTGCGCATGCATGTGTGCTCACATACAAGCCTGTGGGCTGATGAGAGCGTTTCACAGAGATAGGGATTTATAATTTGCTACCACCAAAGGAAGCACTTTAAATGGCACTAAGTTGGCCAGGAAGCAGTAGTAGGAGGGAAGGGTCATAAACTCTACTGCAAGTGTATGCAATGTTTCACTTTTGTGTACATTTTTCAATCTTAGAACAGATTTACTTGGGATTTAAGACTTTATTAAGGTCAAAAGGATTACATTAAGTTCACAGACAGGTTTGTTTTATTAATTGAGTCATAAGTTCTGGCCTTCTGCAAACACATTTGAAAACAGGCATCAGATGGTTTCTATTGCCATAATAGATCAGAAAATGTGCCAGGAAGTCTGTTTGCAGCTCTTAAAAGTTGTTGAACAAAAATGTGTTTTGAACTATCGACAATTACCTGAGAAAACAACTGGATTCTATAAGTCGATTAGTTTATATTCTCAATACACTCTTTTTTACCCTACTTCCTCCACCCTTTATCACGAACTTCCCTTAGCCTTAAGCCATCCGCTCCGGGGCATCATAGGTGATCTTGCTTGAAAATATCTTCTCTCTCATTAAGATGGACTATCAAGAGGAGGGTTAACTAGTTTTTTTTTTTTTTTTTTTATGACTTGGTGGAGGAAATAGTGAATCTAGAATAAGGAGAAAGAATTGGGGTTTTGTTAAATTATACATAGAAGAATCTTCATAAGATAGCAAGTATCCTAGATTTTTAAAAAATATCACCATTACACTGAAATCCCTTGTTAGCACTTCCACAAACCTATGACCTTCCCTCTGCACCCAGAGGTAAGGATTGTTCTGAATTTCATGTTTATCTCCTACTTGCTTTTCTTTATAGTGTTTTTTGTTGTTGTTATCGGCCACACCTGCAGTCTGCGAAAGTTCCCAGGTCAGATATGGAACTTGCACCATTGCAGGGGCTCGAGCCACAGCAGTAACAACACAAAAGAACTCCCTTTATAGTGTTTACTATATGTGTTTTTATCCTTTAACACTGTATTATTGAGTTTCTCATATTTGAATTCTATAAAATTGAATAACACTGTATGTATTCTCATACAACTTTTTTTTTCTTAATATCATGTTCCTAACATCTGTCGATGATGTGGCCTGTTAGTGGAGTTAGCCAACTCTTTTTCCCCCCAGGTTTACTGATTTATAATTGACATATAACATGTAAGTTTAATGTGTACAATGTGATTTGATACACATCTATATTGCAAAGTGTTTACCAAATAAGGTTAGTTCACCTTACATGATTACCATTTTATTGTTGTTGTTATGGTGAGACCATTAAAGCTCTACTCTCATAACAACTTTCAAGTATACAGTAGAGTATTGTTAAGTACAGTCACCATGTTGTACATTACATCCTGAGAAATTATTCATATTATAACTGGAAGCTTATATCCTTTAACCAACCTCTCCCCATTCCTACCTCACAGACCCTTACATTCACCATTCTACTCTCTGCTCCTATGATTTTGATATTTTTAGATTCCATATATGAGATCATATAGTATTTGTCTTTGATATTTCCCTTATCATAATGCCCTCCAGATCCATCCATGTTGTCACAAACAGAAGGATTTCTTTCTTTTTATGGTTGAATAATATTCTATTATATATTTTCTTTTTTCATCCAGCTGTCTACATATACTCAGATTTTTTTCCGTATCTTAGCTATTGTGAACCACGAGTGTTTGGCTATCTCTTCAAGATACTTATTTCATTTCCTTTGGAGATATACTCAAAAGTGGAATTGCTGGATCATATGGTAGTTCCAGTTTTAATTTTTTGAAGACTCTTCATACTGTTTTGTAACTAGAGTTAAACCACTTTCATTAAGTACAGTATTATATTGATGTGCTTACCAAAATGTATTTATATTTCTCTAAATACCCATACATGTTTAGGTCGCTACTAGCCTTTATTTTCCCAGTACAATGGTACTATTAAAAATATTTTCATACATGTTCCATTGTATGAATGCACCCAATTTTAGGACATGTTGGGGTTGCTCAGGTATAGAAGTATACATTTTCTACTTTACTACATAATGCCAAATTGCTGTTGCTGAATAATCTCATGAATACTTGTTATTCATTTTGCTAGTCTGTTAGCTATGAAATAATTACCTCATTATAGTTTCAACTTATACTTTTCTACTTACTAATGAGGTTGAGAAATTTTTCATATGTTTATTATTCATGTTTCTTCTTCTGGTATGTAGAATTTCAGTATATGGTTATATATTACCTTTGTACCCAGAAACCCTGGTCAAACATTCTTAATGATCCTACTAATTTATCTGTATATTTAAATTTTTCTATGTACACAGTCATAAGATCTGTGAATAACAGCTTTGTTTGTTCCTTCCCAATACTTAAACCATTTCTTTTTCTTATCTTGTTTCACTGGCTATGATCACCAATACAATGGTAAATATAAGTTGTGATACCAAGCACCCTTGTCTTTTTCCCAACTGCAAATGGACTGCTTTCAATGTTTTACCATAAGTGTGATGCTTGCAATATGCTTTTCTTTCATTAAATAGGTTGAGGATGTCCTCTTCTCTGCTTACTAAGAATTCTATCATGAATGGATGGTGAATTTTATCAAATAGTCTTTCTACTTCTATTGAAATAATTATATTGCTTTCTGTTTAATCTCACAATGTAGGGAATTCCATGAATTGATTTTTTAAGGTTGAAGCAATTTTGTATTCATTTATTTAATGAACTTGACTATAAAGCATTTACTTTTTATGCATTGCTAGATTTGGTTTACTAAGATTTTACTTAGAATTTTTAAATATATATTCATCATGAAATCTGGTTTGATATCAACATTATGCTGGCCTCATGAAATGAGTTTGTGTTTCCTCTTATAAGCATAACTTATATGCACTGGGAAAACAAATAATTTATTTGACTTTCTTTATTGTAATATTTGCTTTATTACAGTGGTCTGGAACCAAACTTGAATACCCCCGAGACATGCTGGTCATATTTTATAGTTTCATCTCCATAATGTCATTAGTATTTGGCTAACACATTTCTATAGCTGCCCTTTAATCTTCTGACCTATGTTTGGGGTTCAAGGTGATACCTACTATAGCAGGTTTTTTCTCCCTAATTTCTCTGAATACTTATTACATGACCAACATCGTGCTAAAGGATTTAACTGTATCCTCATGTTATACTTTAGAGGCAAATGTCATTACTAGTCTCCTTTTTTCAAATAAGGAAATAGGCTATGAAAGTTTAAGGATCATATTTAATTGATCCTAAGAACACATTTCACATTTCTGAAATCAGGATGCAGCTTGTATTCAGCTGCATCTTATAACCACTATTGTCAAGACAATAGCTTGGCATAGTAACTATTAATTGTGTTTGTGTATACTTGGTCATACATACATACTTGTTGATACTATTGTCAATTCATTTGAATTTATGTGCAACGTTAGTACTAAATATGGTGTTTCATTGTCATTTTAAATGTTTTCAAGAACGTTTACTATGAATTGATATTGAAAGGAAAAGGTATAGTGTATGATGAAAGGCACTGAAAACAGAGTGACAGGTGAGCAATTGGTTGTTAGTGAAACAAATATAAGTACCATAAGAGGAATATATACAATTCCTTATCTTCTTGCAAAGTGACATCAAGTGATTTACAGGACCTATGGAAGAAAGATGCCCACGAAAAGAAAACTTTGTTATATTTTGTTACTGATATATCCAAAAGGATTGCCAAGCAGAGCAACTGAAGGCAAGAGAAAGTGTCAAATCCATCCACACAGAAATGCAAGAAATTTTATGGTATGCAGTGAGAGCCAGCTCATGCACTGCACAGCACTATTGCTAAGACATTATGTCACTGTTTAACTAGAAATTTTCCTTTCTTTTTTTTTTTCTTTTTGCCTTATCTAGGGCCGCACCCATGGCATATGGAGGTTCCCAGGCTAGGGGTCTAATCAGAGCTGTAGCTGCAGGCCTACACCACAGCCACAACAACGCGGGATCCAAGCTGCGTCTGCAACCTATACCACAGCTCACGGCAACGCCAGATCCTTAACCCACTGAGCAAGGCCAGGAATCGAACCCGCAACCTCATGGTTCCTAGTCGGATTCGTTAACCACTGCGCCATGATGGGAACTCCAGAAATTTTCCTTTCTTAATGGTCTATTAGATACTTATGTGTTATTCAATTGATGACATCTTAGATTTGACGGCATTGGTTACCTTGCCCAGAGTCTCACAAGAAGTAAGTACAAGGGCAGAGACTTACACAGGAGGCCTCTGTTCCTAACCAGAAGGGCTTAATGGACATTGCTTGATGCTGTAACTTCTCATCTACCTTTTAACATGGTTGTAAGCATTTTTTTAACTAAGCATTACTTGTGCTTTATTTTTTTGATAATTCCATAACCATTTTGTGGATAACTGTGGACTCCTTGGGAGCAGTATCCAAAGCAGAGTCAAGAATCACTAAAATTAAGGAAAATATCAAATGAAAGGGAAAAACAGATTCCCCTCTGCATCAAATCTCTCCAAAACAGCAGTGAAGGAGGAGGAGACAAGATGGTAGATTAGAAGGACTTGAGTTCACCTCCTCTTACAAAACATCAAAGTCACACTAACTGCTGAACCCACGACTGAAAAAAAAAAAAGTCTGGAACCTACCAAAAAAGTTACTCTACATCCAAAGGCAAAGAAGGAGCCAAAACAAGACAGTAGGAGGGGCGCTTTCATGATATAATCAAATCCCATACCTGCTGCTTAGGCAACCCACAAACTAGGACATAATTATATTGCAGAAATTCTCCTATAGGAGTGAGAATTCTGAGCCTCATGTCAGGCTCCTCAGCCTGGGGGTCTGGCAACAGGAGGAGGGAACACTCAGAGGATATGGCTTTGAAGGCCAGTGGGGCTTGAGTGCAGGAGCTCCACAACTGGGGGAATCAGATGCTCCACTCTTGGAAAGTGCACAGAATTTCATGTATACTGGGTCCCAGAGTGAAGTGGTAACTCCATAGGATCTGCCAGTGACTCTCGGAGGGTCTCCTGGGGAGGCAGAGGTCAGCTGTGGCTCACCGTGGAGGGAAGGCCACTGGTGGTAGAGACCCCAGGGAATAATCATCTGTGTGAGCTCTCTCAGAGATCGCCATTTTGGCACCAAGAACTGGCCTGCAGTCTCCAGTGCTGGAATGCCTCAGACCCATTAACCAACATGGTGGGAACACAGCCCCACCTATCAACAGACAGGCTGCCTAAAGTTGTCCTGAGCCCAGAGCTGCCTCTAAACTCACCCCTTGACACAGCCCTGCACAGCAAAGGAGTAAGACCAATGCACCAGTGGGCGGATACCAGTCCTCCTACCAGGAAGCCTGCCCAAGTCCTTGGACCAAACTCATCCACCAGGGGGCAGTCATCAGAGGCAATTGTTACAAGAAAGAAATTGGTCTCAGTTTAAAGAGCTGAGTATACTTAAAAATAACTTGTCTTTTCATGGAAACAACCTAAATGTCCATTGACAGATGAATGGGTAAAGAAGATGTGAGATACACACACACACACACACACACACACACACACACACACAATGGAATACTACTCAGCCATAAAAAAGAACAAAACAATGTCATTTGCAGCAACATCATCATGGATGGAACTAGAGATTATCATAAGTAAGTCAGACAGAGAAATACAGATATCATGTACTATCACTTATATGTGGATTCTAAAAAATGATACAAATGAACTTATTTACAAAGTAGAAACAGACTCGCAGACTTCAAAAACAAACTTCTGGTTACCAAAGGGGAAATGTGAGGGGCAGGGATAAATTAGGAGTTTGGGATTAACATATATTCACTTCTATATATAAAATAATCAACAAGGACCTACTGTATAGCACAGGGAACTCTACTCAATATTCTGTAATAACCTATAGGTTATTCTGGAAAAGACTGGATATATGTATATGTATAACTGAATCATTTTGCTATACTCCTGAAACAAACACACCATTATAAATCAACTATACTCCAATATAAAATAAAAATCAAATTAAATTGAAGAAAAACAAAAAAAAAATTTGCATGTCTTTGACTGTTTAAAAAATAGCAGTGAATGTGTACCATCTTCCATCACTTGGAAACATCAAATAGGAGCACAAATCTTAGAATCAGTGGCATTGGAGTCTTTTCTCTGTACAGTCATATCTCACAACCTTTCTACGATTCCCTGTATGCTTTCGTAATCTATTACTTTAAGGAGCCTTAGAAAAATAAAACTAAAACCTACATAAAAATAAAATAAAATAAAAACTAAGCATGATTACCTAAAGGTGTTAATCATAGCTCTACCAATAATAAACAATTATATAGTGCCTCATTTGTTATATCCTCTCAAGTTTATTTCGTTTGGTCCTCACAGCAACACTTTACAGTGCTTAAGAGCAAAGTACATCGGGTCTCTTCACACCATAATCTGGGTTCAAGTCTCAACTCAACTACTTATCAGCTGGTTGACTTTGGGCAAATTACTTCATTTTCATGAGCCTCATTTTTCCTATTTGTAAAATTAGGGTCTAATAGCAATAATACATGCCTGAGGGCTGGAATGAGAATGAAATGAGATAGTGCCTATAAAGCAATTCAGCACAGTGCCTGCTATTTAAAGCCTGAATAGATGTAAGCTGCCATTATTGTTAGCAAAACAACCCTGTGTGTAACTAGCAATTTTACAAATAAAGAAGCTAAGGTTCAGAGAGGTTAAGTCAATACCCAAAGTCACACAGCTAGTAAGCAGCAGAGCTGGTACATAAATTCAGAACTGCACTTGCCTTGGATACAGGGAAAGTATGTAATAGAAAAACTTATTAAAGTCTGTGCCAAGTCAGTAATGTCTCTTCTTTTATGATCTCCCTGTAACTTTACACATTGTTGCTAGAGCTATAAAAACTTGAAAATTATTTTTCCCTTCTTTCATGAATACTGGTGATGGGTGGAGATGGAAATAAAAATTGAGTTGACTTTGGTGACCAGTCATAGTATATGGTTGTCAAAATGCCACTAGCCAATTTCTGTTATAACCAAAATCTCTTTATTACAAAAAAGGGACTAAACCCTAGCTATGTTATCATGAATTCAAGACATATTTGATATATTTTTTTGAACAACAAAGAATATGGACAGGGTGTCAGGAGCTTAATGTAAAGAATCTGGCCTGTACTAAAACCTATTTGAATTTCCTATTACTCTAACCCATGATGATTATTTGAATTTGCGTGCAAGCTCTTAATCTGCATAATTAGTTCCAGTACCTCACAGAAGCAGATTGAGACCTAATCAAGGAGGTCAAGAGTTGGACAAGAGTGAGCTCCAGGAAAGGATGCTGTGTTAACCCCTGCTCTTAGGTGCATCTTTGTGTTCAGGAGCCATTGAGCTGGGAACAAAGGGATGGCCCAGGGTGCAGAGAGGTGATGGGGAGAAAGAGCTTCAGGCAGACAATCTTGTAGATTTCTGGAGCTGTGAGCAATGAAGCAGAGGGTGGGAAGCAGAAAGTCACTGAAACTCCAAATCAAATCAAGAGAATTGCTCAACAAGGGCAGAGATGCCTGCAAAAATCCAATGGCTAAGAGAAAACCCAAAGCTAGTTCCCCAGAAAGAAAAGAGTGTCAGTAGAGAACACAGAACAGGCCACACCAGATGAGGGAAGAGCACAGCCAAGCAAGGAGACAACAGCAATGGCACCAACACTCCCCAGCATAGAGTAGTAAACCAACCATGCTGGTGAAGTAAGACTCTCAAATAGACAAGCACATACCACAAAGAAGGGTTAAGCAGTCTGCCCTTGCAAAGTAGGTAAGTCAAGGCAAGGCAGTCAGCTGAAAAAAAATGGAACCCCCTATGAACTGTGTGCTTTACTCCTCAAGAGTGGAGAAATCATGTCCTAGAGCAGTGGATAGATCCTTTCCAACAGGAAAAAATAGATCCTGTGGAGGGTGGAAAGACCACATGCTAGGGAGAGCTGAAAGTGTGGAGCAAGCTCTCCAGCAAGGGCTAAAAGACTGGAAGACACCAGTCAGCAGTCCAGGATCTGCTAGAGACCTCATGACTTCTCTCAAAGAGGTCAAGGAGCATATTCCTTGTTGGGCTCTGCATAACCCAGGAGGTTTCTAGGTGGACTCTTGGGCTAGACTGCATCAAAGGGTCGTAGTAACACCCACAGAAGCCCCAGAAGTTATCTCTGACGACATGGAGTAGTTGCCAACATCATGAAAAATACATGGGTTAATGCTTTACTTTTCTGCCTAAGTAATTTTGACATCTTAAAAGACAAGAACATAAGTATATTGTAGTAAGCAATTCTATGTTTTTTAAGAACTTAAATCTTAGCAATATTTTTTGTATCTATCTCCTCAGGCAAGGATAACAAAAGCAAAAATAAACAAATGGGACCTAATTAAACTTGAAAGCTTTTGACAAGCAAAAGAAACCATAAGAAAGCAAGCAAGCAAGCAAGCAGGAAAGACCTACTGAATGAGAAAATATTTGCAAATAATATATCAAAAAAGACAAACAACCAAATGAAGCAATGTACTTTCATTCAGATATATACATCCTGTTCTTTGGCAAATTGAGATGTTTTCTAATAAGATATAAAATGACTTTATACACATTATACAGTGGCTTATAGTAATCTTTACGTTACAAATGTCAAAACGCATCAGAAATGAATTCACTAAATACTAGCTTTCTGGAAATTCAAGACTTAATGAATTGATCACTTTCCACTAACAAGTTGACAAACTAGCATTGGGTAAAACACCAATATAGACTCTAAATTAGCATCTTTATATATTCTGTTATAATGATTCATAATCCATAAACTGTCACTGCAATGGATAAGAGAGACAGGCAGCACACAGACACCTAGAGATACAGGGACATGCATGAGCATTCTCATACACTCATATGCACGCTCTCATACACATCTGCATGATCACACACACACACACCATCTACACAGAGGCTCAGACACATATATCCACAGATATTCACACTCACACCCACATGCACTCTCATACAGGTAAGCACACATATATACACTTACACACTGATATGTACACTCACAGGTACACACACATATACATTTAACAATTGCCAGGCATAAATGAGCCACTTTTATTGAATTCACACAATAATACTATGAGTTAAATAGCACTAACTCCATTGTATAGATGAGGAAATTGAAGCTCAGTAAAATAAAGAACTTGTCCAAGGTTATGCAGTTAGTAAAGGGAAGGGTGCATCTGATTACAAACTGTGCACAGCTGTTTGTAGAATTAGAAACAAATCAACCCACTGCGTCTGTGACCTCTTACGGATTTCACCAATTATACCATAATTTCAGTTAAGAAAACTCAAAGCACATTTCATTGAAACACTTTCTCACTTAATTTTTGAACTGTGCATATTTTGGGGGGAAATTTAATCCACATGTTTATGACTCATTTACACCCAAGTCCTCCAAATACTGCTTCTTAAGAAGTATTTGCTGTCAAAAGAAGGCTTTGAAATTTTCAGTGAGATGTTTTAAGTTTTATATTTATTAAAAATAGGCAAAACCATTGTTCCAGACTTAGGGAAACTTGAAGCTATGGTTGAGATTTACTCTTTTGTATCATTTTGAAGATTATTTGCTGTGCATACTCAGTCATTTGAATAAAGATTAATTTGGTTCTTGTAAGTCCCTTCTGTTTGGAGTGCTGCTATTTTAGCCAATGACACAGTTAATTACCTTGCAAATAATTCCGTGCTGATTTGTTTTCTGGTAAGCAGACTATAGTGACAACATAAACAATTGGATTATTCCAAAGAAACTTACAAGAATATTAAACTCTACTACTTAGTGATATATTTTTTAAAAATATAGAATCCATACAGAATAGTAGAGATTCGGGGTAGGGGTGTGAGAGGATGCATGGATTCTACTAAGCTCTGGGTATTTTGCTTCGAAACCAAAACTTCCAAAAAAATCACAGATGAGGCAATCGCCAGTCACTTTCTGAGGAGTAATGAGTACTAATTAACCATCTGAAATCATTTCTAGCAGCCTTGTTCCCGCTACATATTTCCCTGGGTGAAAAACTTTAAGACACAAAATAAAGACCACCACATCCGAAGAATATTTCACTTTTTGAGAAGTGGCTAAGTCAGCTGATTTGTAACAAACAAAGCAGCTGCTAACTTTTTCCAAAGCCCTAAGACAAGGAATTTACGGAGTGTGAACTCTTTAGTGGGTGTGCTTCTGAAGTGGAATAGTTAATTTGATATTGAGACAGTGAAATATCTCCCATAAGGATGCTTTTGCATAGAATGGAGAAGTTGTTACAAAATCTAACTGAATTACAGTTCGTGTACATTACCTATGTATGTCTCATAATCACCACCCTGTAGAACATGTATTTATTATTTTCACTGTTGGTTTTGTTATGACTATTTACTAATATTATACTCATTGTAAAGATGAAAAACCTGATTTCAGAGTTGCCCAAGGCTATTACAGTTAGGAATGCACAAAGTAAAATATTCCAAGGAATCATCCAAACCCAGGCTGAATAGAGGTTGGAGGCAAAAGCAGGATGTTTCTGAAGTTCATGAGAAATGAAAGGAAATGCATTAAAAACAGAGCTCCTGGTCAAACAACCTGAACTTTCTTATCAAAGCCTTGACTGTGCCTCTTCAGTCTACTGCCCAAATTACAGACAGCCTTTTGTGGGCTTGTGCTTTCTCTCCCTCTCTCTTCCCCTCTCCTCCTTCTCCCTCTTTCTCTCAATCCCCACCCCCCTTTGCCTTTTTGTCTCTCTCAAGTTTCAGGCAACCAGCTTTTGGGATAAAAATACATTTTCTTTTTCTGGATGACAAACATTTGATATCAAAGTGTCCTTGTAGTGGGACCAAATATTGCAATATGGTACCCTCATTCATAAAATCAGCATAGAATAAATGTGAACAAAATCTGGAATCATGGGTTCTAGATCTGTCTTATAGTGACTGTGTACTCTTAGGGACGCAGTCCCCCAACCTTTCCACAATTTAGTTTTATCATCTGAAAAATGGTAATGCAATCCTCCAAAACTCTTGTGAGGATTAAATGAATTCGTGTACGCAAAAGTAACTAATATGGTCTGTCCACAGTCAGTATTTGTATAAAGGGGTTGGGTCATGGAGTCTGCCTTCCATCAATGATCAAATCTTCCTCATAAAGATAACCTTTTTTATAATTTTAAAGTTTTTTTTTCATTAAGTAACCATATTACAGCAGATGAAGGGGCACCCTGGGCTCCAGGAAGTAGGAAAAACATGTCATATTCTGCTAAACAAGCTACATCTTATCCCATTAGTCACCAGCACTGGCCCCCAAAACACACAGACACTCCCCTGCCTGTCCCTACCACCGTACTCTGAGAATGCCTACCCCAACAGTACCTATATCTGAATACACTGAGCACAGTGAAGTGGGAATTCTTACTTGATAGATCTGATGCAAAATTTAAAAGCTGTGGATAAAAATCCGCCTAGCCCAGTATTGGGCACAAAAGTGGAGCTCAAAAGTTTTAGCTGCTATTTTGACTGCCTCTACCAACAGGGAAGAAGGAAATAAACATGGTAAAGTCCTAAGGGGTCAGAATCATATGTCAGCACTGTATGACTTCTCCCCACCATTTGGCACCTAGCCCATGGCCTTGCACAAAGTAGGAACTCTGTACTGTTTATATAATAAATAAATGAGTGAATGTTGCATGTTTGAATGTCTCTAACTTCTCTGTTATAGTTTCTGGTCAATAGTAATAATTTTCTGCTGCGTACCAGTACTCCCATAGCCCTGGGCTTTAGTAGAGCCTACTTAACAAATGTTAGCAGAATCTGTTACAAAGTCCCCAGTTTTGTCAAGGATAGATATTTTCCCAACCCAGCCACTTTATCCACCCATGAGCTTCAACTCTCACTAGTCCTGAATCTGCAATGCTTTCCTTTTCTTTTACTCATCTCTTCCAGTAGAAACCTTACCCTTGGAGGCTCAGCACAAATACCACTTCTTCCATGAAGCCTTCTTTGATCTCCCCATCTGGAAATGATCTCATTCTCCTTTGAACACCATTGCCCTTTGTACTTCTCTGTTGGCACTTCTCCCATTCCACCTTATATTAGAATTGTAATCCTGCCTCAGCTCCCCTGCTAGTCTGTGAACTCTTTGAGGGCACAGAACAGATTTTATACACTTTCAGTTTCCCCTAAAATAACTAGCCCTTCCTAGCTTATTGGTGCTCAATATACACTTGTGTGAATGAATGAATCCAAGCTAGTTGCTGTAGTACATGACTTGACAAAACTTGGCAAACCAGTAAAAAGCTTGGTTTTACATGAAATATCTGAAAGGATAAAGCCATCAAATAAAAGAAGGCATAGTACATGACCATATTTCCTTGTCAAAAAATATCATTATTAGCCTAAACATTGCCTAAGGCAGGATATCGGCTAAAGGGGATCTGGTTGGAAAAAAAACAATGTTTTATTAAACCTCCAATAAAATAACAGATTTATAAAAAAATTAAATCCTGCTGACTTTTTAAATGATTGTATCAGCATTTCAGTGGATGGCATTTAAGAGACTCAAAATGCTTAATTTCATCCTTGACAGAATTCATCCATCACTTCAACTTTGTTTATCTCTAAAAATGTTGAGAGTCAGCTGGTTTGACCATCCCTCACACACTCCCCGCCTTTGACCTAAGCTCCCAAGATTGCTACCTGGTAGGTTTGTAGTCAAGGCTGACTGACAGTTGTGGTAGTAAAAATGTTCTTTATAAACAGAAACCAAGACCATGTAAATACAATCCTGGCATCAGGTTGTATACTTAAGTAATAACCTTAAATACCCCTGTACTACCAGACCACTAGCATGTCTACCCATATTACTACAAAATCATTCATTTGCTCCTGAGTTTTTTTCTTTCTGTATGGAGGAGGTGCTTAAAATTTTGTTTTTGAATGAATGAAATAACTACCGGTATGCACAGTATAATCTGTACCTTCAGTCTGGGTTTGCTGTTCCTTAGGCTTGTGTGATCAATTAGTTTTTCTAGCGGCTTCCTTGGCTTCCTTTTAAGGAATAATTGACATATAACAGTATATTAGTTTCAGGTATACAACAACCATCCAATATATGTGTACACTGCAAATTGATCACAACATATAGCTACAGTTTTTCTTTCCTGTGATGAGAACTTTTTTTTTTGTCTTTCTGTCATTTTTAGGGCCGCACCTGAGGCACGTGGAGGTTCCCAGGCTAGGGGTCTAACAGGAGCTGTAGCTGCCGGCCTTCGCCACAGCCACAGCAACGCGGGATCCGAGCCGCGTTTGCAACCTACACCACAGCTCACGGCAACGCCAGATCCTTAACCCACTAAGCGAGGCCAGGGATCAAACCCGCAACCTCATGGCTCCTAGTCAGATTCGTTAACCACTGAGCCACGACGGGAACTCCGTGATAAGAACTTTTAAGATCTACTCTCTTAGCAACTTTCAAATATGCAATACAGTGTCATTAACTATAGTTAATAGTTTCTATGTAACCTCTGTATGCCCCCATTAGAGAAGTCATCATGGATGGAGTACATGGTAGCTTCAGCATAAGCTCTGGGCAAGGCTGCGAAGTCAACCAAATCCCTGAATTTCTGGCCCTCTCTGCTTCACAGAGTGAAACTTTCATTCCCATCTTGAAGGCCCTCTTCCTCCTGCCCTCCCAAATCCCATGCTGTCTCTTAGCATTTCTGCTTGTGGTGATCCTATAAATTACCCTTCACCCTTCTTCCCTAGCAGACTCATTCAAAACTTTTCTGTTCAATGTCTACATTTTTCAAGACCCTGCTCTTGGTTAGAATTCAATGGTGGTAATGGGTTAATTTGGATTAACTCATGTCACCATCAAGGTACCCAGTACTTTAATCAATAAAAAGTACATGATGTCCAAACATTGATGCATTCAGATGATCAATAATGTTTTGGTTCCATGACTGAATGATTTCCAGAAAACTCTTAAGAATGGAAATTAATGGTGAAAATACCAGCCATATAGCAGGAATTCTTTTCAGTCTGATCTAATTTTATAGTCTTCAACTCTTGTTATAAGGGCTGCTTTTAATGGTAACTGGCAAGGCTAATCCTCTCTACCGGGTGGGGAGACCTAACGCAAAGGAGGAATAGTTCAGATGTACACCATTAAAAATGGTGCAAACCTATGTATATACCTGATATGGACGAAACACTTGTGTCCCCACCAAGTTAATATGTTGATGTCCTAATCCGTGTAATGGTACATAGAGGTGGGCCTTTAGGAAATAATTCAGTCATGACGGTGGAGTTTTCATGAATGGGATTAGTGTCCTAATAAGAAGAGACACAAGAGAGATTCATTCTCTCTCTCTCTCTCTCTCCCTCCCTCCCTCTCCCCCCCACCCCCACCCTCGTAACAATACAGAAAGAAGGTAGCTATCTGCAAACCAGGAAGAAGGTTCACACCAGAACCAAAGTGGCTCGTGCCTTGATCTTGGATTTTTGAGTCTCCAGAGCTATAAAAAATATTTGTTGTTTAAGATATCCAGTCTATGATGTTTTTGTTACAGCAGCCTGAAATGACTAAGGCAATACACAAAAGAAATGCATACATAAATGTACCAAAAGACAAGAATGTTCATAGGAGCCTTGTTCATAATTTCTCTAAATTGGAAACAATCCAAATGCCTCTTAACAGTTATATAGATAAATAAACTGTATCATATTCAAATATTATGTAGCAATGATGATGAAGTATAAGCACATTTAGAAACATGCATAAATTACACAAATAGAATGTTGATCAAAATCAGCCAGACTCAGAGGATGTGCTATGTTGTTACATTTATATAAAGTATGGACACAGACTAAACTAATACATGGTATTCAAAGACAGAATGGTGGTCACCCTTGGGAGAGGCAGGTAGTTACTAAGGGAGTCTTCTAGGTGCTATCCAAGTTCTGTTTCTTGATCTGGGTGCTGGTACAAGGGTATATTCAGTTATGAAAATTCACCAAGCTGACACAATTTTTGTGTTTTTCCGTATATATAATACTTCATTAATAAGTTCAATAAGGACAATACCAATAAAACTACAGTATAAAGAGGGTTTTAATAGGGCAAATAGTAATGGAGCAAAACAAAGATAAGAATAATGCGGCTGAACTTCTTGGAATAGCTGATAGAGAAAAATAGAAATAGAAGAGAGAGCCAGGCAAAGAATTATTCTTATAATATTTATTCATTCTTTCAATAAATACTTCTTGAACAACCATCATGTAACAGGCACCATTCTAAATGCTTGAAACATATCCGTGAAGAAAACACATACCTCTGCCCTTGGTAGCCTTTCAAAAGAAACATAAACCTAAACATTCATCAATTAGATTATATCATTTGCTTTATGTGATCAGTAGCTATATCAAGACATCAGAAGATATTATGAACTTATGGTAACCTGTCCAGTCTTCCTAGAAGGCTTCGGTGATTTAACTTTAAGCAGCAGTGTTCTAAATGAAATACAAGGAGAAATTGTGGGTTGCACTCTATATGTGTTCCGAGTCCAGCTTAAAGGGCATGTTGTGCTCTCTTAAGGTGACTGAGAAACAGGCTTTGCCCTCCTCCCACTGGACGCCTCTCACTCAGGCACCTGTCATCCATTAGGAGACCTCCTACTGGGATCTTTCATCATTGAAAATATATGATGATTTTCATTACCGCCTAGGCTAATTGGTAGTGAGTATTCCTTTAAAATATATTCCCCTAAATACTGGGCTTTGGATTTGCTTTGAAGTTTCTAACACCAACACAGTTGGACTAAAATCATAGATACTAATCACAGAAACTGAAAAGTCTGGTTCAGGAAGGATCACCACCGTGCTTCTTTCCTTATTATAGCCAGTTGGGCAGTAGGCACACATGTGAAAGGAAACCTGACAGCCATTAGTTAAACCATCCCTGACTGTTTCTGATAGCAGGCTTGCTCGGCCCACTGTGTTTATATGCCCCCTTGTGAAATTACCATCTAAAAGGAAGTGTTTGATGTGCCCAGTTTGCTTTCCAAGCCAGTGGAAATAGTATTAGATTTTAAAAATACAAACCATCCCATAGTGTAAGATTTCAACACTTGAAATAATATGCTGAATCGATACAATAAATACTTGCTTTCTAGAGAGGGAGTGGCAATATAGTGCTTTATTTTAATTAGCATTTTTATTAGCACCTGACTTGAAATATTCATGTTGTAAGGGAAAGACATGATGAAACACTGCAAACTTCATGTTCAGGTGGAGAAACCAAGGCGCTAAGAGGGTTAATGATACGCCCGAAGTCACAGTTGGTGGCAGAGTCCAGTGTTGAGCACAGGTTTCCTCACTACCACCCCAGCAATCTTCTACTCTACAAGTATTGTAAGTAAAATCATGTCACAAACATAACTACTGTATTCTCACCTTGCTGTGCACATGGGTGCATGTATTTGTGTGTGTGTGTAAAGAAAATATACACATAAAACTTCTTTGGACTCTATCACTATACCTTTTTTTTTCTTTTTTTAAGGGACGCACTTGTGACATATGGTATGGAAGTTCCCAGGCTAGGGGTCATATCAGAGCTGCAGCTACTGGCCTAAGCTAAAGCCGCAGCAATGCATAAGCTGAGCCGCGTCAGCAACCTGCACCACAGCTCATGGCAACGCTAGATCTTTAACCCACTGAGTGGGGCCAGAAATCAAACTCTCATCCTCGTGGATGCTAGTTGGGTTACTGCTGAGCCACAGTGGAAACTCCTATACTTTTAAATATAAAGATTTTTGGTTTTTGTCTTTCGTCTTTTTAGGGCCTCACCCATGGTATATGGAAGTTCCCAGGCTAGCAGTCGAATCAGAGCTACAGTCGCCAGCCTACACCACAGCCACAGCAACGCAGGATCTGAGCCACGTCTGCAACCTACACCATGGCTCATGGCAATGCCAGATCCTTAACCCACTGAGCAAGGCCAGGGATTGAACCCACATCCTTATAGATACTAGTCAGGTTCATTAACCACTGAGCCATGATGGTAACTCCTAAATATAAAGATTTTAATAGATTTTTAAACTGAGCTATTGTTTAGGATTTTAAGACAAAAGTTGCAGTTTATTTCCTTTCAGTTGTAGGCTGATAGGTCTCAAGTAGCTCTTTGCTTTATAATTCATTTTTTAACACTAATTTGTTCCAAAAAATATTGGGTATCATCAACCACAGAAATATTTAACATTAGTTTTATAGCTATTTCGTTAATATGAAATCAGGATTGTGTAATATCCATTTAGATAGAAAAACAGACTAAAAGTTCTATTAATGTTTATTTCTACTTTTATCTACAACATTTGCAGTTCCCTAGTATAGCCTATAACCTCTGAGTATAAATTATGTCATTTATTCACAACTGAATCCCCAGTACATAGCACAGCACTCAGCATATATTAGGTGCTCAATAAATATGCTGAATGAATGAAAAAAATTAATCTCAAGCTAGGTATGTGATATGCATCTCTAAGATATTTACTATCACTATAAAATAAAGTCTCCAGACCAGAGACGATACATTCGGATTTTAAATGAGTTCTATTTATCTGGTGTTTTTCCTCATAAAATGTTGCAACTGAAAAAAAGAAAAAATAAGTGATCATCTAATCCAACTCCCTTATTTTACAGAGGAAGAAACAGCCAGGTCCATAAAGACGGAAGTGACTTTCCAAAGATCATAAAGCAAGTTAGCAAAAGAGCCTGTACTAGAACCAAACATAAGGCCACTGGCTAGTTATCTTCCATAAATTTGTACTGTGTTTCACATCACTGGATCAGTGGATCTCAAACTTGTACTCCCATGATCAATAGCACAGCAATCGCTTGTCAGAAACATAAATTCTTAGGCTCACCCTGGACTTACTGAATCAGAATCTCTGAGGGTAGGACCCAGAACTCAGTGTTTTAACAAGACCTCCAAGGGCTTCTGATGCTCAAGTTTAGAAGCATTAGTCTGCATAATCTTAACATCTCTCTTGATATTCTATGATTTTAGGCAAAAAGGATTATATATTCCAACTTAAGTGGTAATTTACATAAAAATAAAGGTGCCCTGTGTATTTTTAAGAATCAATTGAGATTGAGGAAAGAAATCAAGAGTCATGTTGTTTTCATACAACTAAGTCAGGTTCCTGGCACAGTAAGTGTTCCTGGTAGTTAGTAAGCATTTGTTAAAGCCATCTTGATATATTATCTCGATTTCATTGGCATTTGTATATGTACTATGTAGGCCATACAATCTAATGGTCAATTACATGGGTCTTGGAATCGGATTGACATAATTTTGAATCCCAACTCTACCACTAACTAGTTGTGGAGCTTGGGTGCATGACTTAAACCTTCCTGAGCCTCACTTTCTCATCTCTACAACAGAGATAATTACATACCTACTCCTCAGTATTGTTATGAGGATTAAGTAAGAAAAATTCATGCAAAGAGCTTAATATAGTGCCTTGTACATAGTAATTGCTTAGTAATGGCAGCTATTATTATTATGATTATGATTATCAGCATAATCATTACCATCATCATCATCATTTTGTTCTCAAGTAGGATGGATTATTCATTTGGACATAGATTTGGCATAAATTTAAAACTGGTAAGTAATTTTTTTTAGTATTCCAAAGACTGTGGTGTCCATTAAAACTGTATGTCTTCTCTGAGTATTATTTGAGTGTTCCAAGGCTTTTTGAAGGTGAATTTGGGGCACAGCCTAGAGAAATGTTTCCTAAGGCTCCCCAGATATGATTCTCACTCTAAACCTTCTAGATAAATCTGCCTATGGTGGGTTTTCCTTCCTAAATATTAAAATATATCAGAACACAAAATTATCTCTGAAATAATATTCTCACACGTAGACAGTTTTAATGAATTTGCTTCCTGCCTTCAGTAGCCATATAGTAGAGGAGGAAATGGAAGTTTGCAGTAATAAGAACTTGGCTGCCTTGCCCCACATAGGCTATACATTTCACCAAGTCCTCAGAATCAGGTTGAGAATATGTAAATCTTGCTTAACCTTCAAATTTAGGCATTGGGACAAAATGTAGTAATGAATATTCCTCTCCAGACCAAAAGATCTTCTCTAATAAGGAACTCACACCCCCCTTTCCAGATGTCTCTTAAGAATCACAGCAGAACCCTGTGTACCCTCCTCCGCTTCCGGTCAGAGAGCCAGGAAAGTAGCCACACCTGGAGTGAGTTTGGGTGGCGGTGTCCCATGCAAATTCTCCTTTCAAGTCACTTTAAGAATTTCAATGCTGACAACTTTTATTAACAATCCTCCATGTTTCTGTCATTGAGAGAAAAGGGGGAAACAGCCTCCCTGGTGTATTTCTCGTCAGAGAGGCATGAGTATATTATAGCCTCTCAATTTTTGAAATAAGCTACATTTCAGAAGATGAAACAAAGGAAATTCTTAACATCTGCCAATATGTTTCCAGTTCTTATATCAAAAAAAGTGAAACAACCGCAAACCCTAAGGAAAGAAAGAAAGTTTTATAATTTACTCAATTAGAAGATGTGAAATGCTGGTCTAAGTCCACTTTGGCAAACAAAATGTTGTTGACAGACACAAATGCTTTCAGCAAGAAGCACTGTAAGTGCAAGAGCCTTTTGGTTACGTTTCTTTCGAAAGAAAAAAAAAAGCTTTCAGGGCTTAGCAGAGCTTCCCAGATGCCCTAGAAAATGTTGTAAACATTTGTTCGGATTTAGAGGTAAGAGCCTGAGGAAGCATTTGCAAACTCATCATGTACATGTCTCAAAACGACCTTTAGTCCCAAGTTCATTTTCACATAGGAAGAATTACCAGAAAATAACTATTTTTAAAAAAATCTTGTCCTTTTGCTAGTCTACAAAAATAAAGGCTATTTAAAATTCCACACTCGTGTAGATGTGGCCTTAGGGAAGACCCATTAGACACAGAGATGATTAATGCTCCCCTTGGAATCTTTATTTGCTTCTTCAACTGATTGCTCATATAGAATCTTACTTACCAAGTACTTAAGTATTTAAGTGCCTTATCATTCTTGGAAATCACTACTCACTAGCCTGCCTTGGAGAGTGAGGAGAAGTACAAGCACACAGTGTTTCCTGAGTGGGGGAAGCAGCTCAGTCTCTCCAACTCTGCCCCCAAACGAAAACCAAATCCCAGCCCTGAAAATACGATTACAGCAATAGTCCTTATAATGTAGGTGCCTGTCAGGCATCTAAATATTGGACACTCTCTAATTCGTAGAACCAGATTCTTTCAAATGGATATTAGTCCTTGCAATCGTGGGAAGGGTGAGGGCAAAGAACTGTTAATGAATTGTAAGTTCTAAATGTCTGCTAGACAACTCCGCTTAGATATTCTCCAGCACAATGAATTTAAGATGTTCCAACTCAAAATCATTGTCTATACTTCCACCACTTTCTAAAAGGGCTTAGGTCCTGATTTCCCTACTTCTATCCACACTCCACTGAAAACCTCAAGGGCATCCCTGACAGTTTCCTAACCCTCTTAAAATGCATCCCATCATTTGCCAATATTTCTTGATAACTACCACTAAATTCAGCCTCTTCAATCTCTTTTTAATTTCTTGCCTACTTTTTATTCTTAGGAACATCCCCTTGTTCAGGCCTCTGATGTTCCCCCTCCATTGAACAGCTTCTCCACTGACCCCCCCCACCCCAAGCTCGAATTTCCTCTCCCTGTAATCAGTCCTCCACAAACACCATGAGAGAGAGCTTTCTAAAAACACAGGCTTGATCATGTCACTAAAAGCCTTAAATAATGAGAAAAAAGGTGAGAAGATAAAAGCTGAGTGGGGTTATCAGAATTTATGCTTTAGTGCTCAAAATGCACAATCATCCTGATTTCAAGTATACCCAAGTCATTTTCCTAAGAATTATAATCCTTACAGCCAAAATCTTTTCTCTAGTGGGTTGTAGGCAAGCCCATTATATATCTATGTTTTGGCCTTAACCACATTATGTCAGGAGGAGTTTATTGTAGGTAGTTGTATTTCCAAGAATTTTGTTTGACATGGTTTATTCAAACATATGTAGTGATGAATTCTGTTATTCTTGCAACATTTAGTGGGCACATACTATGTGCCAGAGGCTATGCTTTGTGCTTGGGGTAGAAATAGGAATATAACATGGTTGCTGCCTTCATGGACCTTTATTTGACTCACTTAAAAGATAAAAAAAGCCTTGAATAACCCTTCATTATCTATACGATGTCAAACTCTTCAGTGTAAGACATAATTACACAAATATTTGTTGAATATTATTCTGAGAACGGACATGTACTAGGCCTCTTCCACAAATTCTTCCCTGAATGCCTCAGCTGCCACTCACCAGCTGCATGACCATGGGTAACTTACTTCTTGACCTCACTTTACTTACCTATAAGATGGGGAAAATGATAGACAGTATCTAACTCACAGAGAAACTGTAAGCATGAACTGTGATCCTGAAGTAAAATGCTAAATTCTTAGCATAGAGTCCTTGATAGCCGCTTAAAAAACTGTAGCTACTATTGTTATGCTCCAGGATTTTTCTCCAGGACACTTCTCATCTAAAATACAGATGCATTTTTGAAGAGGAATTTGCAGAACTCCATCCTGTCTGAAGTTTATTACAGACTTTTCTACTCAAACTCCCCAGGAGGAGCACTGGGTACTGAGGATGGGTTAAAAGGCAGAAAAGGGAGGCAGAGGCCTGGAGAGGATCAACTCATACTTCACAAGTTTGTCTTGAGCCAGCCCAGGATCACTGGTGGAAGACCTTCTCTCCCAGAGGTCCCTAGAGGCCACCATCGTGCCCACTAAAGTGCAAGAGAAACTCTGCGGCAGCTTTCACTAGAGAGAAGATTCCCTGTAGTTTTCCATGTGAAGAAGAGGCTGCGTATGACACTGTGGTCTGTGAAAATCATTCTGAAATGCTGTAATTGCTTTCTACCAGTGAGTATGAAGAGTCACATTAGTATTTAAAAACCATCCAAATAGCCAAGTGCTATGATTACACTTAAATCGACCTAATTTCTAAAACACTTGAGTAAAACCTTTTTGGATGTTACCACATAAACTTAAAAGAGTTCAAGAAAAGAGAGCAAACAAGTCGGGTATCACATTGAGATGGCAGTGCCTAGCACTGCTGCATTCAACCGCCTTCTTCTGAGGTAGAATATGCCTCATTCAGTGAGGTTGAATGACCTTATTCTACAAGGTCTGAGTTTTACAAAGAACCCTTTTATCATTCATTCATTCAGCAAATATTTACTGATCACTTGCTATGTGCCTGTCAGTTCTCTTCATGCTGGGAATATGGTGGTGTGTGACAAAGTTCTAGCACCTGTGGATCTCAGCTTGCAGGGGACGGAGACAGACTACTTACACATAAACAAACATGTACTGTTCGGTGCTATGGAGAAAAATAAAGCAATGTGTGAGGGTGTAGAGATCTATGGTAGGACTGGGATGGCAGTTATCTTAAGCTGGTATCATCTCTGAAGAGATGGCATCAGAACAGGTAGTTGAAGGGACAGAACAAACCACCAAGCTATCGGGAGAAAAAGTATGCTAGACAAATGGAATAACAAGGACAAAGGCTGCAAGACAGAAAAAAGCTTAAGGGTGTTCTAGGACCAACCCATAGCAGAAAGAGTTGGGGAATGGATGATAAGCAGTGAAGTAGAGGAGTTCCCCTTGTGGAGCAGGGGAAAGGAATCCAACTAGGAACCATGACGTTGCAGGTTCGATACCTAGCCTCGCTCAGTGGGTTAAGGATCTGCCGTTGCCGTGAGCTGTGGTGTAGCTTGCAGACACGGCTTGGATCCAGCGTGGCTGTGGCTGTGGCTGTGGCTGTGGCGTAGGTAGGCAACTGTAGCTCGGATTCGACCCCTAGCCTGGGAACCTCCACATGCCGCAGGTGCAGCCCTAAAAAGAAAAAAAAAAAAGTCAGGTAGAGTAGGTCCAGATAGATCAAAGCCTTAGAGATCAGGGTAAGTACTTTAGGTTTTATTCTGAGGGTGATGGGGAGTTATGCGAGGGTTTTGAGTGGTGACAGCACCTGATTTTCCTTTGTTATTACAATAAATTTTTTTTTAGGGTCGCACCCACAGCATATGGAGATTCCCAGGCTAGGGGTCGAATCCAGGCTGCAGCTGCCAGCCTACACCACAGCCACAGCAACGCGGGATCTGAGCCGCGTCTGCAACCTACACCACAGCTCACGGCAAGGCCAGATCCTTAACCCACAGAGCAAGGCCAAGGATCAAAGCCGCAACCTCAGGGGTACTAGTTGGATTCGTTTCCACTGCGCTGCAATAGGAACTCAGAAATTTTTAATTATTTTTAATTGTGGTAAAATAGTATCATATAAAATTTACCACCTCAACCATTTTAAGTGTACAAGTTCAGTTACATTCATTGTATTCATACTGTTGTGCAACCATCACCACTATCCACCTCCTGAAATTTTTCATGTTCCCAAACTGAGACTCTATACCCATTAAACGAACGGCCATTAAATTCCCTAATCTCCTCTTTCCCAGCCCCTTACAACCACTATTTCACTTTGTCTCTATGAATTTTCTGCTCTAGGTATCTCATATACAGTATTTGCCTTTTTCATCCATGTTGTAGCATGTGTCAGAAGTCCCTGCCCTTTTAAGGCTGATAATATCCCATTGTATGGATATACCACATTTTGTTTACCATTCATCAGTGGATAATGGGTTGTTTTCACCCCTTGGCTATTATGAATAATGCTGCTATGAGTGTGGGTATTCAAAGATTTTTATTTTAAAAGAATCACCCTAACTGCTGTGTTGAGATTAGACACTAGATGTCAAGACTAGAAACTGGAGACCAGCTAAGGGGCCAGATGAGCAACGATGGTGAGAGAGGATGGTAGTGGTTGAGGTGGAGAGAAGTCATCAAACTGAACGGATCTCAAAGATAATGCTGCCAGTCCCGGCTGAAGTAGTGGGCATTTTTCCGTGCGTTATTTTTCCCAAGGCTAGCATCTGATACAGTGGAATTTGTTTCTTTCAACTTCCTATAGAAAGTCCAAAAATGATACTTCTAGAGAAATCTGGTTGTTCATCTGCAGTAACACTGACAAAAGTACTAAGCAATCTCCAGTTGTATTTCAGCTAGCTAGAAGCCTGGAGAATTTCTAAAGGTGCCAGAAAACCGGAACAAAACACCAAAAATGTTTTATTTCGATTATCTGGGGGCAAAAAACTTATATATGTGTGTGTATATATATATATACACATATATATATGACTGTTCTCTGCCTTCTTGAAGACAGAACACAGACTACTTTGGACTTCTGTGGATGACTTGGTATCACAATTTTGAAAGAGTAACTTTAGTACTGACACATGAACATTATAAACAATGTCATTAAAGCTACTAAAGTGAGCAAGGTGACTTTTTCCCACACAAAACAGTCTCATAGTTCTGTATGTTTGATATTCTTGGACTTTCTTCAGTCTAACTCTCTCCCAACTGAGCTATTTCGGCAGCCAATATTCTTGGACTTTCTTATTGGGGGTCTTCTGCTCTCCTTGTTAACGTGCCTGGCAGCACTGTTCTTACTCCTCTTCCTAATTTTCTTCCAGCTTGATACATGCTTGTAGAATGAAGACAGCCAAACATGTTTACATCTTGGGTAAAAGCAAACTGTCACAGGAGTTCCTGTCGTAGCTCAGTGGTTAACGAATCTGACTAGCATCCAGGAGGAGACGGGTTCGATCCCTGGCCTTGCTCAGTGGGTTAAGGATCCGGCGTTGCAGTGACCTGTGGTGTAGGTCGCAGATGAGGCTCGGATCCCGCGTTGCTGTGGCTGTGGCATAGGCTGGCAGCTACAGCTCTGATTGGGCCCTTAGCCTGGGAACCTCCATATGCCGTGGGTGTGGCCCTAAAAAGACAAAAAATAAAAAATAAACTGTCACAATATGAGGGACTCTTCATTGTACAGCTAGCTATTGTTGTTTCAGCCCCTCAGAGGTCTCTTTGCTTTTCTTCCTAGTTTTCACATACGTTCAGGGAAGACAAGTTTGCCATATGACTGCACTCCACTCAGTTGAGATATTAAGCCACTGGTGATTGTTAAGAAAGAACCAATTAGGCCATGCATGTTGATCCCAGGACAGAGAAGCCACAAAATGAGAAATCTCTTCCTGTCTCATCTATTCTGGTCATAGCCATACTGTAAAAAGATGTGCATTTTTTTATGTGCATTTTTTTTAAAGCATCAACTGTTTGGCATCTGTTTTAGGGAAGTTTACAAGCACATTTTTGATGACAAAACCAATGTGTTAACTTTATTTTCTTGCCAAAAAAATTCATTTGCAAATACAGACTATCTGGATGGGATCACATTTAAGCTATAGGTACATGTGAAAATTATAGAATCGTAGAACAAGTAGCGGCCCAGGGAGATGAGAGAAACAGGAAGATAGACAGACATGGCCATGACATTAGATAACACCCTCATTATTACAGCTTACGCTGCATATTTCTTAGGGAACTATTTCTTCAGAGCTGTTCCTAGGATTAAGTTTGCATATGATGCCCTGTGTCTGATAAGGAATATATAAGGAGAGTTTTATAATTGGTATTGACACTACTGATTACACGAATTTATGGGTAAGTATCCTTCCTTTAAGAGCTTGAGCTGCCTCTAAGCCAATAAATGATGGCAACTAGTTTATATTTAACAATTATCGTGTGCCTTGAACTATGCTAAATATAACTAATTTAAACTAAATTAATATATAACTAATTTAATTATTGGCTAACCTTGTGAATTAAATACTATTATTGTCAGCACTTTACAAAGGGAAAACTGAAGGTTAGGAATGGCAGAGCTAATACTTAAACCTAGGTTTGCCTGAGGCCAAAGCTAGTGCTTCTAAACTCTATACCATACTGCACATAATAACAAAAGAATCAGAAACCTTGGGTCTTTACTAACTGACCAGAAGACTAGAGCTGAATGGAACCAATAGGGTGACAGTGTATATCCCAGAGGTCTTCAAGGGAGCTGATTCCTACAAGATACAGAGCCTCACAGAAGCCAATAGAGGGCTTAGCATGGACACTGCCACAAGCTGAGCCCTAAAGAACTAAGAGAGAGTGAAAAATTAAAAGAACAAGAATAAGAAATCATGATGCTCAGAGAATAGTTAATAGACCTAGGCCACTGACTGCTGTACTCAGAAGGGACACTATGAAAATATGGCAAGTGCTCTAGCATACAAATCAGCAGTAAGAAGGTCACAGCCACTCATGCTTAGATCATCTAAACAGAATGTGAAGAGATAGGTTATCAGTCCAAGGACTGCTTTTCCCAGAGAAACAGGTTTATTGTCTCTCTCTCTCCCCAACCAGTATGTAAGCTCCTTAAAGAGTAACAATGGCTCTTTTTTTTTTTTTTTTTCGATCAAGAATGTATCCCCAGTGCTTAAACACTGCCTGGCACATAGAAGGTGTTCAATAAATATTTACTGAATTCAGCCACATAAGAATGAATGAATGACAGAGCACAGTTTGCTACTCTGAGCTGCAACAGAGATGTCTCTTAAGTTCTCCAGTCTTGAAACACACAAATGAGAGTCTCAGCTCCCAATTCTCTCTGTGGCAGCCACTGTTTCTGGAACTCAGCCTCTGTACACCAGTGCATAATAGAAACTTGGAGGCAGAGTTTTTGGCAAAGGAGAAAATATAGCTTTATTGCTTTGCCAGGCAAAGGAGGGTCACAGCAGGCTAAAGCCTTAAAGACTGTGCCCACCCAACCCCACTCCCCACCCCCCCACCCTCGCTTCAGAATATTTGAGAGGTGGTTTTACAGTTTGGAGAGTGAAAAATAGGGCTGCAGATAAGGATCAGGGTAGAGGCAAGCTTGCATCATTTTCAAAGCTGGTGTTCAGTAGTCTGGTGGTCTTTTTTCTGGAATAAAGAATGCCTCATTAACATCTCCATTTGTTGGAGTTCCCTTCATGGCTCAGTGGTTAACAAATCCGACTAGGAACCATGAGGTTGCGGGTTCGATCCCTGGCCTTGCTCAGTGAGTTAAGGATCCGGCGTTGCCGTGAGCTGTGGTGTAGGTTGCAGACACGGCTCGGATACCACGTTGCTGTGGCTGTGGCGAAGGCCGGCAGCTACAGTTTCTGTTAGACCCCTAGCCTGGGAACCTCCATATGCCGCGGGTGCAGCTCTACATAAAGGCAAAAAGACAAAAAAAAAAAAAATCTTCCATTTGTTGGGGGTTTTAGTTCTGCAGAAGAACTGAAAGGTATTGTTACCTATATTCCTTGAGGAGGGACCAGGACCCCTCCCCAAAGCTGCGCTATTGTTTCTTGACTGCTCCTCTCTGGTCTCTGCATCCCCTCCCTTGCCTGATTAGCAACTGTCTGAACTTGCCCTTTGGAACCCAGGGAAGGTCATGGAGGCTAAAGTTTATTCCCTAAAAACAAGCAATGGGGACACAGAAAGCCTTGTGTGCCTAGGAGCCCCACGGGGCACTAGCTCGGTTACCATACTCTTAAGAATGGGATTAATGCTTTTATAAAAGAGGTTCCAGAGAAATCCCTAGCCTCTTACACCATTGAGGTCACAGTGAGAAGACATAGCTATTAATGAAGAAGAGGGCCTCACCAAACTTCAACTATGTTGGCACATTTACCCTGGATTTTCAGCCTCTAGAACTATGAGAAATCAATTTGTGTTGTTTATAAGCCTCCCAGTCTGTGATACTTTGTTATAGCAGCCCAAGTGGACTAAGCAGAGATGAACTACAATATAGAGAAAATCTTAAATTTGGTTATTCATTATTACGTTTCCTAGGTCTTTCAACAAGGGCTCCCACTGGTTGGCCCTTTTCTTACTCCCATCATATACTGCAATGCCAAAGGGCTAGCTAGCCTAGCTCCCATGCAGGAAACTATCTTCAACCTTGTCCATACTACCCAGAGCCACTCTTGACTTTCTTTTTCAAGACCCAAAAAGTCTAGGAAAGATTTCCTTGTTTTCAGTGGAAATCATTTTAATCTCTGCAGAGGTGCTACTCTGCCCTCCCAGGAAGTCCATGTATCTTCTACAGGGCAGTTTAGCTCTTCATTTTTACAGACTTCATTCTAGACAGAATCTGAGCAAGAGCTTTGCAAAATCAAAGGTCCATTAAAGTGTTTTTCCCAAAAGGAGAGAGCGGTATTTTCCCAGTAATAAATTCTCAAAGCAAAAGTAACAAACTCTTAGTGGCTTGTCCCTACTTTTGGTAGTTTCCTTTTTTTTTTTTTTTTTTTTTTTTGCTTTTTAGGGCCATACCTGCGGCATATGGAAGTTCCCAAGCCAGGCATTGCATTTGAGCTGCAGTTGCTGGCTTATGCCATAGCCACAGCAATGCCAGATCTGAGCCCCGTCTGGTGACCTATACCATAGCTCACAGCAATGCCAGATCCTTAACCCACTGAGCAAGGCCAGGGAATGAACCCACATCCTCATGGATACTAGTCGGGTTCATTACCGCTGAGCCACAATGGGAACTCCCTCCCTTTTTATAAATTCTGTTTTTTGATGGAGTCCACTCTTCTCTCTACACAAATTTCTAGAGCTCTTGTTCGATGTGGTATTATACCTGATCACATAATGTGCTAATAATCTTATTCACCAATCTTGTCTGAGGGCCTCAACTTTAGTGTAGGATCCCTGGGAATGGTAACTGTACCTGCTACTACTTTCTAAAGAGAGGAGGATTCACAAAGGGGTTAAGAGTTTGGACTCTGGAGCCAGATCTCCTGTCACAGAGTACTTGCTAAGTGTTTCCTATTACTGAAATGCCTCTGGCACAACCTGCTGACACGTCTGGTTCCCTTTCTAGAGAACTGAGACTGGATGGATTGCAAGTGCTCATTATCTTTAATAGCCAGAGGCAGAACTAGTTCAAGGGCTGAGTGCCAATCTAAAATGAGGAGAGGAGCTAAGACCAGTACCAAAGGTACATATCTAAGAAGTGAGACCATGGGGCAGTGAGCCAGGCAAGAGATCATGAATGGTAGAGCTCAAGAGCAGGTAAGTAGAATCCAAGACAAATTTGAGAATTAGGCTCTTGACCAGGAAATTGATGCTTGTCATTAAGGTGTTATGTGGGGAGGATAGGGCCAGACTGACCACTGTGCACTCTCCGTAAGTCCTTATATGGGGTATTTTTCCTATAAGTCATCATAAGGCTCTATCAACAAAGACAGATATTATTCCCATAAATCTGTGTTTTCCAAAGAATGCTTTGGACAAAACATAAATTCTTGAGGAAGTGCCTAGGCATATTGTGAAAACAGTTTGGGAATCATAGCATTCAACGAAGTTTGAAATGTGTTTCCTTATGGTGGGGTCTCTCAAAGGATGTCAATATGCAGTGTGAATCTACAGAAGGGAACTAGAGTATGCAGCATTATCCTGTGTGTACTAGAGAAGAGAACTTTCTTTTAAGCATATCTTCCTGCTATAGCTTATTATATATAAAAAGCACTTTAGGCTCATGATGAAAGAGGCCATGCAAGTTCAAGGCAGTTTTACATTGCAGATAGATGTATCTAATCACACTATTAGGCAGGTGACATCAAACTGGAGAGAAAAGAGGCTGCAAAGAACTGATTCCAACCAGGTGGTTGACAATGCACAAGTGGCAGGAATCAACCATGTTATCTTGGGGTTTTGAAGAGCCAAGGAAGGAAGGCTATGAATCAGATGAGAGATTCCTTCTCTGGGAGGGGAGCAAAGAGGGTTACCTGGAGGATCAGTTATTTCTGGAGCACTATGGTGTCATACGCTTGACATACAATATTTCATTGAACTCTCCCAACAAACTCACAGTAAATCTCATGATTCTACTTTGCAGATCAAGAAATTGAAGTTAAGAGAGGTTGTATAAATTGCCTAAGGTCACTCAGTGTATTAGTTTGCAGAGCTGTGGGTATGGGATAGAAGGCTGGTCAGGAAGGCATTCTAAGTAAGAGTAGCAACACCTTGAGCTGAGTCCTGATAAGAATCACCAAGGGCACAAGGTGTAGGTGGTAGGTGGGTGGGGGGTGTGGAGAATATTCCTGACACAGGAAATAGTGTCCATATGGGAACTGTCATAAAAACTTTTTGAATGAAAAAACAAACTTTTCTTCAAGCAAAAGGTCTTTATCACAGAGGTTGATGGTTTCATTTCAGAAGTTCAGAGACCTGACCACCAAAGGAAAATACAACAGAACCAAAGAAAACAACCAACAGCATTGCTAATCTGCCATCTGCACCAATGATGTAGGAAAATAAACGAGAGCTAAGAAAAACAAAATAAAACAGAACAAAAATGTCTTAAACAAAAAAGTCTTCTTCTGAGACAGGAGGAGAGCTCTGTCCCCCAAGGCCACAGTCATGTTTTCTGTGTTTATGCTGTGGTGTGACTGGGGCCTCAGAGTCCTGTTGGGGGCCTGTCCTTTTTTATGCTACATGGCTTAATCTGTCTCCATCACTTCCCAGAGTCAGATGGAACTGGCTTAAAATGCCAAGGCTTGACTTCAGCTGTGTGGGCCCCTGTCTTCCAAGCCACAACATCTGAACGCAGCCTCCTCCCAGGCAAAGAAACAGTCAATAAGGAAATGCCATAGTTAGGCTCTTTGCAACTTGCTCGAAGTGTGAGGCAGCGCTTCATTTCCTGATCGCTCAGGTGGAAATAGTAAAAACAATTAAGAGCAATGACTAATCACCGAATCAAAGCAGGTTGCCCAACTCATTTGCAATTGTGTGCTCAGTTCTGTATGCCAACAAACAAAGACTTGGGGAGTTTATTATTCAAACCAATTAAAAGCTCTAGGCAAAGCAAGTAGTCAATTTGTGGCCACGTGGTGGGAAAACATCAGTTGGAAGAGCCTGAGGAATTTCGTGAGCAGAGCCATATGGCCAAAATCGGAATGAAGCACCCAGGATCACTGGGAAATTCGGCACGGAAAGCAATTTCAGAATAAAAAGCTTTACCTAGCAAGAGCAGACTTCTGCTCTGTGATGGCCTCTGCCCCCACCTACCCCCCTCCAACTCCACCTTCCCACCTCCCCCATATTTTAGCCTGCTGCAAGGCTGGTAGTTCTAACCAACAGTAAAAGAAAAATGAACAGACTAAAATCCAAACTCTGTTCAGCAAGAGACATTGCTAAATTTCCTGTCCACCATTTGCACTTTTATGTATTTTAGGGCTACCTAGAGAGTTCTTAAAGGCCCAGATGATGAAAATCGGCCGCCCTTCTTCCCAAATGAGGTGCACAGTCCATCTGGAGAGGGCACTCACACTTTTGTATGAAGCTGTAGGCCGTAAAATGGAAAGCAAAGAATTAAAAACTGAAGGCATTTGGTAGCAGTTATTAAAAAAAAAAAAAGGCAGAAGGAGGTAGAAGGCAATGTGGTCAGGGCAGTTACTTCAACAAATTAGATTTACAGAATAGATGTCATGGAGTAAGCCTTTACTGAAAGTTCCTTTTCACATCCCCGTGAGATATTTTCTGCTTACATTTTTTTTTCAGGCCTGCAAGTCCCTTTGCTCCTAACAATTCCCGTCCATGTCTCCCTCCCACAGCATTTTCCTGGAAAGTCTAATAATTCTTGTGCTCCCAACGGATCTCACTTCTTAAGGTCCTAGTTCCTTTTTCCTTCAAGTTCCCTCCAAAACAAGCATTCTCAGACAGTCCAAATTATAGAAGGAGGAAGAAAAATTGTACCAGAACCAAATGGAAAGTTTTGACAGCTAGGTCAGCTAGCTGCAGCTGTCCTGTACCATGTTGTATATTATAACAAATGCATTAAGATTAAATAATTTTTGTACATCAATAAACAATATGGTTCATGGTATGCAGACAAGTAAATTGAGTAAATTCAGTAACAAAGAATAACAGCTGTAATGTCATTCGTTTCAAAAAGTCTAGCACTGTCAATACTTCTAAAATTAATATAGTGCACCTGTTACATGTTGTGCGGTGGTCAGGATTACAGCTCCAACTTTCTGCAACTTGAAGGATAGCAGCAGAAAAAGGGTAGAAGGGCTACTAGGCTCTCTACTTCAACCTATCCAAAATCGTTATCTTGCTGTGGTCATCCAAGCCTACCTCATTTTATTCCAACAGGTTGGCAGCAGCAGAACCAACTTGCATCACAGATGAAAAGTTCTTGTCCCTGCATTTTAAAGGCAGAGGCCTATAAATACTGAGATTGAAAAGCACATAACTGCAGGACCTGTGAGGTTCATGCCTAACTCTGCTACTAGGAGCTAAAAAGCTCTCAGAAAATCAGATAGCCTCATGGGCCTGCTTAACTGTACAAGGACCCCTCCTCCCTAAATTGTCAGACACGGAAGAGACCCAAGTGATCATCTGATACTCCAGGTGCTAAAAAAGATACCCCTACTTCTAAACCAGTGGGAATGGTAATGGCACGTCACAGAGACAAACTGAATTGTTTTGAGTAGCAGATTTCCAAAGAGGCAATTGAGGAGATTCAAAGCTCTTTCTTTTAGAAGAAATGTGGCCCAGACATCCCTGCAGTCCGATCCTGCACATATTTTGGATGGCCTTCCATCTGTACGAGAGCACTACAGACTCTGCCTAATTTATAAAACAGAATGACAACCCTATCACCTGGATAGCTGGCTGTCAAGTGTGATAGGCATTACAACTGCTAAACAAGATGTAGTTCTTTGCTGAAAGAAGAAACAGGCACAACTGAGACATGCAAAACCAGCCCTTTTGTCGTTAGGCATGGGCATGTGACTTGCTTTGGCCAATGTACGATGTGTGAGTGAAAGTGCTTGTGTTAATTCTGGGTAGAAGCACTTAATGGCTTCCATTTAAGAGCTTCCAGAGCTCTCCTGCCCTGGCCTGGCAATCTCTGAAGCAAGGTTTGAGACGCTATCATGAGATCCTATAGAGTGACTACATGGAGCAAACCTGACCCAAACTGGACACGTAGCACAAATGATCAAAATATTTTTGGCATGTTAAACTACTAAGATTTGACCATGGTTGTTAGCACAGCATATTTAATCTAAGGCTATAGTTTTTTTCATTCCCAGAGCTGCACCATTCACTGGAGAGTCTAATCTTAACCAAAAATCAATTTTACCGAGTGGAAATATGATTTTGATAATATTTAAAGAGGCAGTTTAAAGGACATTTTGACCATCCAACACTTTAGACTCCCAAGTTCTAATTTTTGCAAAATTAGGTAACCAGAAAGTTATTTACCTTAACTGATTTAGCTTAGGTCCAAGTAAGAATACATTCGTTAAACAAGTTATTATTCAAAATTGATCTAAAATTATTCTCTTCAGAAAATAGTGGAATGCTATATACTCCATGTGATATCATACTCCGTGTGATAAAGTCTGTCTGAAATCTGGTTTCAGGACAGAAAAATATCTGTTTTTCCAGCTTTCTTTCCTTTTTTTTTTTTTTAAGAGGGCTGGGATATTACCATTTTCACCTTGGCTACCAGTGAGCTCAGAGCTAAAATTTTGATTCCAGGAGTTATCATATGGCTTCTTCTTGGCATAATTTATTTTGCTATAACTCATCTGTATTTTTGTCTTATAAAGTGCTTCAAAATCATTTAAAATATTGATAGTGATAGTTATTATAAATTATAAGGCAGACTCACTTGCAGAGCCAAACCACTTTCACAGAGTCAATCCTATCCGTTCCATGACATCCACTTTGAAGGAGTTGAAGTCCCTTTTTTGTCCCTCCACTGTATTTAAAGGGATGAAAATAATCTAAAAGACTATTATATAGAGTTTGGCCATTTGAGATATAGTATTTTGTTTATTTGATTCATGTTGAGGAGAGTTAGGCTACAAATTTTTTTTTGGTCTTTTTGTCTTTTCAGGGCCAGTCCAGCAGCATATGGAGGTTCCCAGGCTAGGGGTCAAATTGGAGCTACAGCTGCCGGCCTGCACCACAACCACAGCAGCTCAGGATATGAGCTGCATCTGCAACCTACACCACAGCTCACAGCAACCTACACTACATCTCACAGTGGATCCTTAACCTACTGAGTGAGGCCAAGGATCGAACCCACGTCCTCATGGATACTCGTCAGGTTTGTTAACCACTGAGCCATAACGGGAACTCCTACAAATTTAAAAATAATCTGATTATCTGTATTCTGGGAACCGAAGAATATGACAGTAAAGGGTAATAGGGCATTCTGGGCAATACTAATGCAAAGGAAACTTTACCATGATGGAATCTATGATCACAGATTAATTTAATATTAATACCCCTTGGTCTAGTACCCCTAAATTCAAGGGAGAAAAGAAGAAATATATAAGGCTAGGAGTTCCCGTCGTGGCTCAGTGGTTAACGAATCCGACTAGGAACCATGAGGTTGCGGGTTCGATCCCTGGCCTTGCTCAGTGGGTTAAGGATCCAGCATTGCCGTGAGCCGTGGTGTAGGCTGCAGACGCGCCTCAGATCCTGCGTTGCTGTGGCTGTGGTGAAGGCCGGCGGCTACAGCTCCTGTTAGACCCCTAGCCTGGGAACCTCCATATGCCACAGGTGCAGCCCTAGATAAGGCAAAAAGACAAAAAAAAAAAAAGAAGAAATATATAAGGCTAATTACTAAATCAAATGACTTTCTAAAGTCCCAATAATCTCAGGAAATTGTTTTTTTCATATTAGGGCAGGGTTTGTCAACTTCACTGCTACTGACATTTGGGAGTAGATCAGTTTTTGTGGTTGGGGGGAGCTGCCCCATGCATTGCAAGATATTTAGCAGCATCCCTTGACCCTGCTCACTCTATACCAGCAGCACTTACCCCCTAGCCGTAACAATCAAAAATGTCTCCAGAAATTGTCAAAGGTACCCTAAGTAGGGGAGTTGTAGGCAAAATTGCCCCTCATTGAAAACCACTGGATTAGGGTAATCTTTCATCAAAAATTTCTGCCATAGTCAGCCATATACCCTGTTCTTTTGTCTTTCTTATAAAATAATCAGAACAGTCATTATTATTGTATACCTACTACATATTAGACACTTTACATGCATTATCTCATTTAATCTTCACCACAGCTCTACGAGGTGACTATCTCCAATTTAGAGATGAAAAATTTGAAGTTTTGAGAAAGTCACACAAATAGTAGGAGATAGAGTTAAGTGACAAGCCTAGATCTGCTTGGCTCTCAGTCTGTGTTCTTACCCACTGTTCCCCCAGACCAACATTCATATAAGGTACTGCTTACCCTGATTTTACAAATTAACAAACTGAAGTTCTTCCAACGTAAGTGATTTACCTATAGTCCTATAGTGCATAGTTAGCCCTTGGCAAAACCAGAGTTCTAATCTAGATTTCCGTGGCTCAAAAGGCTCACCTATTTTTTTTTTCTCCATATGGATCTATTAAGTGGTCGCTGGGCCATTTGTACCCTCTCCCACTTGGGTGCCAATAGAGGCAAAAGGGTGAGACATCTGGAACCAATGAAGTTCAGAGATTGCACCAAAGGGAAATACCAAAGCAGTGGCAATAAGCAAAAAAAAAAAAAAAAAAAAAAAAAAAAAAAAAAAAAAAAAAAAAAAAAAAAAAAAAAAAAAAAAAAAATCTCTCAGTACTGGGGAGGCCACACAGCTACCAAAGTTTGCAATGAGAAGAAACAGTCCAACTACTACTACCACTTAGGGAACCATTTGGATATTTCTCTGGTAATCCTTGACCCTCGCCTGCTTCACTAAACTCCAAAGATGGAAAAAAAAAACAACTTGTGACCAAGCTTAGTTTTCTTAAGGCACTTTGAGATTATTCTGCTTTATGTCTGCTAATGACTGAGCCAGACAAAATCATATTTTCTGCAATGATGATGATGAAAAGTCAATATCACATGAACTCCCCACGTGCCTGAGCTGGGATTTAACATGGCAAAATTGATGTGTAAACCAGTGTTGCTATTTAATGTGGTTTCTATCAAAGTGTTCATAAAACCTGGGGCTGCAGCTGGCCCCCATTAGGTAGTTTCTTGGTGAAAGTTTTCCAAGGAAAACTTTTTTAACAACTTCATAAAGCCAGGCAAAAAACGGCAATGCAATGACTGGCTGAAAGACACAGGACTTTTTATCTTCGACTGAATGTTAAATGGGGACTTACTCTGTCCATTTGTGGAAGAAAAATTGGAAGACATTAAAGACTACGTTTTGAGACTTGCATGATTTTATTTTTCATTTTTTCAACATTTATTTAGTACCTACTGTATACCAGGCATTGTGTGAAATAACAGGAGGAGCAAAAAGATGAATAACATTTGTGTTCTCAGGGATGTGAACGAGGAGGACTGGTGAGAGCATAAGTAACTGTAATTCAAGGCAGTTTGTGACAAGGATCTTAGTGTTGAAATTTGTAAAGCTATTTGGAAAAGTGCCTTGTGCCAAATAAGTGCTCAGAAAAATGTGCCTATACTTTCCACAAGTATAATTAGATGCTAATGCTTCAAGGATAATCATATATTTATTGCTAAAAGGTAACTGTGAACTTCACACAAAAGATAATGTTGGGGGCACAATTTGGGAATATGTGCTATTGTCTTAAAAGGTAAATTCGCATTTGAACAACAAGATGTATGTTAGTTTTATAGATAACACCACTAACTCCCTGTATGCCTCTGCTTTCAGGAGACTTAAACTCCAGTTTGAATAAACCACATTTGAAGTGTCTTATGTATAAAACATGAAAGAAGTCTTCCTACCTGGCAGACTCTCTTACCCACAGACCCAGGTTAGTTCTAGATTGGGGTAAGTATTGGCTATCCATTCAACCGACCCTTCCTTCCATTCAACCATTATGAGCAGTAATGCTATAGTAGCTGAGAGGAGCAACTTGATCCCCCAGGGGATGAGGTAGCCAGGCAAGGCTCTATGAAAGAGGAAATCCTGAAGCTAGAGGATGGAGCTTGTGCGCAAGTACAGAGGAAAAATTAAGACACTCTAGGTTGGGGATAGCCTGAGCAAAAATGCAGAAGTAGGAATGTATTTAGCATGTTTGGGGAACAATGAATAACCCATTTGACAGGAACACAATTCACAGGAATAATGGGAAATCAAACTCATGGTAGCTAGGTTCAGAACACAGAGAACCTCAAATTCCAGTCTAAGGCGCTGCATGAAATTAGTAGCCTATATGTACTAATTTTAAGCATTACACTTGAAAAAATACAGAGCAAGGGTTGAATCCCCAGATTTGCAGATATCTTGTTCTTCCGTATCATTTATTATGCAAGTCTCAGAACTGTTTGTCCTCCCAAAAGATCCCCATACTATGGGATTTATAGGACTTTGGGGGCTTATGAAAGAAAAGCTCCTGAGAACTCAGGGCAACGCCGTACCTGAGGAATGTGTCCTTGAGAAAAGGGAGTCTCTATAATCCGCATTTTACAGATGAAAAACTTAGCCACAGAAAGTAGATCAAAACAGGACTGGAACACCAATCTATTTTATTTTAAGTCCTGAATTTTTTTTCACCATATCACATTGCCTCCTGAATGGAATCTCTTTGCAAAACTTTGAGTTGCACCATCCTGTGATTAATCCATACCTCTAGTTGATAGTCTTTTGAAACAGTAAAATTCCTATTTGCCTGTTGTCCAAATATCCTTGAATGTCAAATTATTTGAAATTCTAGCCAAGTTAGGAGAAAAAAAACGAACTCAAGGACTTCCAGAACAATTTATTATAAAAGTCAAACTATCCCCACATTTACTCAACCATCAAGAGACACTACTCCATGGATCAGGGAAAACGGTACCAGGTGGAACTATCTAGGTGGCTCAGGTCAAGGACATATCCGTCAAGCAGACATGAATTGGCTCTGCTATTCCGGTAGGTTCTGCTGCCTAATTGAGCATCATAGCACTGAAAGAACAGTGAGCAATTATACTAGCAGGTAATCTAGTATGTATTTTATATACTCTATGTTTTGCAAATGTACAACTATCCTCTGAAACGGCACTATCCCCAACTTACAAATGATGAAACTGAAGTTCAGAGAGACTAAGTAACTTGCTCAAGGTCACATATCTCAATAAGTGGTAAAGATGAAAATCATTCCTGGCTTTTGACCCCAAAGTTCACTACTTTCTGAATGCTAAGACACTGGTTTGCCTTCATTTTATGAAAACAACTAGTTGAAAGACTACTACAAAAAAAATCACCAACTTAACTACTTTGACTTCTCAATGCTAAACTTCCAGTTTCTGAGGTTTCTTTCTCTAGCCCCACCTCCAGCCCTCCACTGACTGAACTGACCAGCTGATCTGGTACCATGCAGACATAGTCTATGTGTCATATGTGCAGGGGAACTCCACCTCAAACTTCCAAATGCAATAAACTTGACTTTTAACCTAAAGGAAATTCAAAACACATGCCACTTGTAAAAATAGCATTGGAGAAATTAACAACAGGTTATCAGAGAGACAAGAATTTCCAGTAGTATTGTATAGATGAGTCATGACTAGCCTCTGTCAAAACACCTGGAGGGTATTATGATGATATAGATGACAGAGAAAACAGGAGCAAGATAAATAGCTACGTGATGAGCTAGGAAGAGAGACTCTCAAAGGGTCTCTGAAAATTCCAGGCATCAAAACATTCTAATCATTCTATTCACCAGCTACCCTACTCTGTCATACACACACACACAAACACACACACACACACACACACAAATGCATATGTACGTGTCATTGCCTATATCCACCAATCAGATAAATTACTTCAGGGATGAGAAACTCAGTAGATTACACAACCTTTACCTTTTTAGCTCTCAAGTGGTCTAACAAGTGAGATAAAGACCCCAATCTAGGGTCTTTACTGCCTAAGAACTGAATTATGCGAGAGCCTCCTACTTCACATTCCTTTATACAGTGGTTCTCAAACTTGAGAGTCCATCAGAATTACCTGGAAGGCTTGTTAAACCACAGACTTCTGGACTCCACCCTCAGAATTTCTGACTCAGTAAATGTGGGGCAGGGTTCAATAATTTAGCATTTCTAACAAGTTCCTGGTTGCCATGGACACCACTACTCCAGGGACCACACTTGAAGAACAAATGCTGTACAGCCATCCAAGCAATCATCTAAAAACATGTATTTTGTTTGTATCACTCTTTTCAAGTACTTTCAGTGGCTCACAATTGCCTATACAATAAAGTCCAGATGTTAGTGTCTGATACTGCAACCTTATCTCTCAATACTCACAAACATAGACCCTCCCATCCAGCCAGCATGGTTTCTTCACTGGTTCCTGAACTTAACACTTCTACTGCTGACTTCAATCCTTGTTTCATGCTGTTTCTCTCAAAGGAAATGCCTTCATCTTTCCTTTGCCCATCAATATCCACGTCCTCTGGCTCCAGTTCCATTTCCTCTAACTAGCCTTTCCTGACTGTTCTAGCTACACTAACCTCCTTCTATAAAGGCCAAGAACAGTTCTAATTTGTACTCCTCAGTTTAGAAAGCAGGAAGTTGAGTGGTTTTACATATGCCTCCTCTTTGCATCTAAACTCAGTTCCCTTTAGACCCATTTAATTAGCCTCTCCTTCAGTAGCAACGGTAGTGCTGGACAAATAGTATGTACTCAATAAATACATTCCCTTTTAACAAACGATTTTACTAAATAAAGATATTTAGTATTTTTTTAAAAACTGGTGAAAATTGGCACAATAATAAATGGTATATTTTGGCTAGTTAGGCTTATTTTGTTTTCAAGTTTTTATTTATTTGTTTTAGATTTCTTTAATGTTCTGAGAATTTCAGAGTACAGTTACATTTGAAAATTAGGTTGAGAACAGACGTGACAACAGGAGTACAACCTATGCATTTGCTGATCACTGCTGGATATTTCCCAGCATGCTCACACATGGAGCACAGACCTAATTTACAGAACTCAACTTAACCCTCTGGTAACGCAGATGCATCATAGGTGCCTTTGACCCAGATCACCGAACACTAATCTAGATATATACTAATTAAGATTACATTAATGACGAAAATATCCTGCCTTTGAGGGATGCCTTGGTGAAACTGGAGGGAGATTAAAAAGACAATTACATTTCTTAAATCAACCCCCTTGTTCTCTATGAAATACTTTGAGGTTGATTTGGTTTAATTCCACCTTTTCAAGAAATCTCACTGGGGGTCAGGGGAGAATGGGAATATAAAAAGAATAATCTCCCAAAGCAAAGGTAAGCTATTCTAACAAGGATAGTGCGTGCAGAAAGCAAGTAATGTCTTAAACTATGATGTCTGGGTTCTTCTGCCCATAGAATCTGAATTTATGAAAGGAAAACAGATATAAATTGTATCCACACACACAAACTAGTCTGAATTTTTAAAAAAGATTGTACTCCATTTGTAAACAGATTACTAACCTGGGTTTGATTTTAGTCAAATACCTGGTACTTTATCAATTATTGTCTTCACTCCAGTCTCATATAACCACACATGGACAATTTCTAAAACATGTAAGGGAGTAATCACATGGCAGCTGGACATTACTCCAATGACAATGCCAATGTTCCTCAACTCAACGACATTGGTGAGAATTGGCAAGGGATTTTTCGTTTTGGATTTCCTTCTCTCCAAAGAGGCTCTCAAACTCCAAAAACTTTACTGGACAAATGACCACTTAAATGAGTGCAAAGTAACAGGCTTGTTGGTCTCTATAGCAGGCCATACATAATCACAATAGAAATATATAATTACACCTGTTAACCTCATCTTGTATAACTGATTCAATGACTTAACAATGCTTGTTGCAGGCAAAGCTTTGAGGTCTTGCTGTGAGAAAATACTCATACATGGCTAAACATCTTGGTGTCTTAATTGCTTGTTATACTGCCAAGGCTCCTGTGTTGTATTTATCTCCACAGCAACAGACTGGAAAAGATAAAGCATATTTAGTAGCTGAAAAGTGAAATAATCACCTTGTTTTCATTTTATAGGCCCTTTAAGAAAATCGTGGAGTTGTCAAAAATAATCTGGTCATAAAGTCAGATTTTAAAGAGAAGTCTTAAATATGATTTTGTGCATTAAAAGCTAGATGCCTGTTATGAGCTTTTCAAAAAAGAATCCTCTAATTATGATTATGAGCAGAGAGGAGCACCCATGCTTTAACATGTACAAAGGTACAATGTGACATGAAGTTTTCATCCCACTCACTGCCCTTTGAGGAGTTAGAACACATTGAGGTCCTCAGTCACAAAGCAAGAAAGCACTGGAAGCTACTGGCCAAAGGCAGCTTTTTTTCAGGGGGTGGTTTGGAAGTCAATGTCATGGTAAGATAGAGGCCACCAACACTGGGGACCAGCACACCAACTGTAATTACGTGTAATGAAGATGAGAAGTCACCGTTAGTGTTGTAACAAAATGTCACTGGTAACTTTTAAAACTTAACAAATTATATTCTGTATCTAATGCTCAAAAGTACAATGACTAATTGAAAGTGGTCAAGCAACCTACAGATTCACTATGTTTTACCCAAGGTTAAATAACTTTTTTTTACTAATGATTTTTATTTTTTCCATTATAGTTGGTTTACAGTGTTCTGTCAATGTTCCACTGTACAGCAAAGTGACCCAGTCATAAGTATATATATATATATTCTTTTTCTCACATTTTCCTCATCATGTTCCACTACAAGTGACTAGATATAATTCCCAGTGCTATACAGCAGGATCTCATTGCTTATCCATTTCAAAGGCAATAGTTTGCATCTACTAGCCCCCCAACCCCCAGTCTATCCAACTCCCTCTCCCTCCCCCTTGGCAACCACACAAGTCTGTTCTCCAAGTCCATAATTTTCTTTTTTGTGGAAAGGTTCATTTGTGCCATAGATTAGATTCCAGATATAAGTGATATCATATGGTATTTGTCTTTCTCTGACTTACTTCCCTTAGTATGAGAGTCTCTAGTTCCATCCATGTTGCTGCAAATGGTATCTTTTGTTCTTTTTGATGGCTGAGTAGTACTCCATTGTGTATATATACCACATCTTCTTAATCCATTCATCTGTCGATGGACATTTAGGTTGTTTCCATGTCTTGGCTATTGTTAATTGTGCTGCAATGAACACATGGGTGCATGTGTCTTTTTCAAGGAAAGTTTTGTCTGGATATATGCCGAAGAGTGGGATTTCTGGGTCATATGGTAGTTCTATATTTAGTTTTCTGAGGTTAAATAACTTTTGATATACTTCACAGATACAAATTAACTCTCACATCCAATCTCTAAAGATCTCTTATTTCTATTTAATAAGCTGTGTTTTATACAAACCATACATAGGCAACTGATTTCCAAGGCTACCAAAGCCCATTTATTCATTAGTTCTGTCATTTATTCAGTCATTCAACATATTTTTGAGCACTTATGATGTGTCAGGCACTGTGCTATGCTATGTGTTGGGGTGCAACAAAAGAAAAAAATGTGTGTTATGGGAGCATAAAAGAGTGGCATTAACGCAGACAGAGATGACCAGAAAAATTTTCCTGAAGGATTTGATATCTAAACCGAGTCTTAAAAGATCAATAAAATATTAGACTTGTTTTAGGGAGTTGAAAAGGGAGATCACCGCAAAAATCACAGAGGTACAAAAAAGCTAGAGCATGAGATGGCATAACAAGAGATTTCTCTCTGTCTCTGTGTCTCTCTTTTTTTGGGGGTAGGTGGCGTTTCTGGGACATGCAGAAGTTCCTGAGCCAGGGATCAAACCTGAGCCACTCAGTGACAATGCCAGATCCTTAACCCGTTGAGCCGCCATGGAATTCCAACAGATTTTTCTTGAGAATGAAGAAGGAGCCAGACTGTGGAGGGTTCTGATATCATATTAAGGATTTTAGATTCTAGTTCTGAGAACAATGGAGATCCAGTTTTTAAATATGTTTGGGGGTGTGTGTGAATGTATATGTTAGGAATATTCCTTGCTGTAATGTTAAGATTAGAAAAGTATTTTCATAAGATTTTTTCCCTCCACTATATTCTCTGATCAGAGTATTGGACAGTACTCATAATATGATTTCTTTGATATTTTGCCCTTCCAGTTCTTATTCTTCAGCTCCTTGGCTTGTGTTATTTCTTCTATTAAATCAGTTGAGTCTACCCTTTTCACCAATGACACCAACCCTATATAGGCTGTTCCAAATTACCTTCCTAATTTGCCCCCTTGCTCCCTCCAGTCCACTTTGCACTCTTCTAGAAAATTGCTCTTCCTACTTCCACCTTCAGTGGTTTTTAGTTGCATGACAATCATGCCCCCATTGTTGGTAACAGCATCATAAATTTCCTTTGGAAAACAATTCCTCCCTGTCAGATGCTGTCCTGTCTTCTTCTGGCCAAAGGCCAGTTATGTAACCTAGGACAAGCCAATCAAACTTTCCATATAATTTGAACCTACACCCAAAAGACTGAGAGTACTGGGATCTGGTTAATTCTAAGAGTAGAATGTTGGAGTATGTATTTTAGTTCCTATGGTACTGGAGCTGTCATAGTTCTTGTCTTTCCTAAGGCTTGGTTGTTGTATATTTCCTTCAGTTCTGTAAACTACCCTATATCTTCCGTGTGTGTGTGTACACATATATATGTGTATACATGTGTTGGTATATATATATATATATATATATATATATATATATATATATATATGTATGTGTGTGTGTGTGTTCATAAAGCACAGGTTAGCACAGTCCACATCTGTTGATTGCAATGAAGGGTGCTATCTTCCTACCAGCCCTTGCCCAATTGATACCATCTCACCTATCCAAATATATCCTATCATTAGCCAACCTAAACCCACTGCTTACAGTCCTATAAGTTGCCATTTCTAACCCTGCCACCATACCTACTTATACATCCCCTACTTATACATTTCCTACTTTTGCTTTCTCCCCCCCAAGTCTGTCCTTTTATACCATTACACTAGACATGTATGGAGGGCCATTATATAAATAGTATTGTGATGATGGTTGGAAAAAGAAGAGATGAAGTTAAAATAGATCCAATCATAAGGAACTCTCTCCACTTTTTTTTATCTCTTGTCTGAAGCTTTCCCTAGTAACCAAGAAACATTGTCTTCTAGATTCTAGAGACTTTGTGCTAACAGTTTCCATCATACAAGTGAGAATGAGGATAGATACTGTTGAATACTGTGCTCTAATGGTTAATTTTTCTTTAACAAGGTTTTAGGTTCTTCAGAAAGAAGCCATCTCTTCTATTACCTTTCATTCTCCCTTCCAACCCCACCCATTGATCTGAGATTTTTGTGTGGTAGCATATTGGCTTAATTTTTTAAATTCTAAGGAAGAAATATTTTCATTAGAATGGTAACTAATTCTTAACCACTATGCCCGAATCAATTTTTTTTTAATTTATTGGAATATAGTTGACTTACAATGATGTGTTAGCTTCAGGTATACAGCAAAGTAAATCAGTTATACATATACATATTTCCATTCCTTTTCAGTTTATTTTCCCACATAGATTATTACAGAGTATTGTGTAGATTTTCCTGTGCTATACAGTAGGTCCTTGTAACTTATCTAATTTATATATAGTAGTATACATATGTTAATCTCAACCTCCTCATTTATCTCTGCCCCAACATTTCCCTAATTTTATTTTAATGCCAAATTCTGAATCTGTGGCAGCAGAAGAGGCCATACATGAGTTTCCCTCTAAAATAGAGTAAAATGGAGATTGGATTAAGATGGCGGAATAGAAGGACTGGAGCTCAACTTCTCTCCCGAAAAACAACAAAACTACAACCAAATGCCGAGCAGCCTTCAACCAAATGGACTGTAAACTTCCAAAAAAGATATTCTACTCCAGAAGACAAGGAGGAGACCACATCAAGAGGTAGGAGGGGTGATTACGCGATAGAAGCAACCCCCTACCTCCCGGGTGGAAGCCCCACAGACTGGAAAGTTAACTGCATCACAGAGACTCAGCTACAGGACTGAGAGTTCTGAGCCCCACGTCAAATCCCCATGCCTGGGGATCTGGCACAGGGAGAAAGAGCCCCGGGAGCATCTGGCATTGAAGGCCAGCGGGGCTTGTGTGCAGGAGCTCCACAAGACTGGGGGAAACAGAGACCCCACTCTTGAAAGGCACACACAGACGTTCACATGCACTGGGTCCCAGGGCAAAGCAAAGTCTCCATAGGAATCTGGGTGGAGCCTGACTGCAATTCTTGGAGGATGTCCTGGGAAAACGGGGGTGACTGTGGCTTGTTGTGGGGGAAGGGCATTGGAGGTGAAGCTCTCGGGAACATTCATCAGCCTGCATTTCTCTGGAGGTGGCCATTTCTGGGAAAATCTGGTCCCCCCCATCAGCGCTGAGAAGCCCCAGGCCAAACCATAATCCAGGTGGGATCACAGCCCCACCCATCAGGAAACAGGCTGCCTAAAGACCCCTCAGACACACAGCCAGCCTCTAATCTCACCCAGAGACAAAGCCCCACCCATCCGCAGCGTAAGAATCAACCCCACCTACCAGTGGGCAGGCATCAGTCCCTCCCATCAGGAAGCCTACAGCAAGCCCCCTCCATACCAACTTTAGCCACAGGGGAGGCAAACACCTGAACTAAGAGAAGCTACAACTCTATTGTTGGCAAAAAATGTCACCACACCAAAAACCTATAAAAATGAAAAGACAGAAAACTATAACTCAGATAAGGAAGAAAGAGAAAAGCCCAGAAAAACAGCTCAGTGATGAGGAGATTATCAGCTTCTCAGAAAGAGACTTTACACTGTTGATGCTGAAGATGATGCAAGGCATTGGAAATAAACTGGAGGCAAAGATTGATCATTTACAGGAAACACTGAGCAAAGAAATACAAGCTGTAAAAATTAAATAAGAACAGATGGAAAATACAATAACTGAAATAAAAAATTCATCAGAAACAGCCAACAGTAGAATACAGGAGGCAGAAGAATGAATCAGCGAGGTGGAGGACAGATTAGTGGAAATCACTAATGCAGAAGAGAAAAGAGATAAAAGATTGAAAGGAAATGAGCTGAGTCTCAGAGAACTCTGGGATAATGTTAAACGCATCAACATCCATATTATAAGGGTGCCAGAGGGAGAAGAGAGAGAGAAGGGGACAGAAAAAAATATTGGAAGAGACAATAGCCGAAAACTTCCCTAATATGGGAAAGGAACCACTCACTCAAATTCAGGAAGCGCAACGAGTACCATATCAAATAAACTTAAGGAGGAACACCCCGAGACACATATTAATCAAAATGACCAAAAGGAAAAGAAACAAATGACAT